>JAHWFP010210257.1:0-15576 GCA_023313725.1 Lithobius niger
AATCGACTGAATTCAGCAAGAAAAGCTGTTTGGTTTGTAACTTTACTACATGTTATTACGAGTATTACAGTCAAACTGGTATTGACGATTACCGATGCTACCACTGACCGCAATAATCTACGATACAGGTTATGTCCTACAAGGTTGTCTTGATTCATGGTAACACACACTAATTTTCTTACCAAACTGCAGAAGCGCTCTTGCCTCCAGTTAAAAACAATGGAGCAACTCGCAGCCATAAGACCATTAAGAAAAAATCCAACAGGCATTGCAATCATGCTCACTTTTTGAGTGTTGATGAAAATGGTGACAGCAACAACGAAATAATACAATGATCCAACTACTTGCAAAACAAAATTCATCAGAAAAATAACGTTTTGGCACGGCTGCCTGTTGACTTGTTCATCGAGAGAAAATGTAACACCGTGCATAGTAAAGACATTCTGTCCTAAGCGATATAATTTTTGAACATACTCTCCCATAGAAGTTTGATTATTAAGATGCCATTCGAATTTACATCCAGTGCTATTTTCTTTTTTTCTGACAGGTTCCGGTTGGTTCACAGGCATTTCCATACAGTGAAATTTCGTTTCATTTATGTAGCCAGGAATTAAACAACTTAACCTATACAATGAAAATATTTTGGTATGCTTCTTCTTTAGTTATAGTTATGCTGGCTTCTTTTTATAGGAACACTTTTCTTCAGAATTGCATTCAGCTTATCGAATTTTTCGGGCCGCACTCTTTGGGTGTTTTCTACATTACCCTCCAGTTAGTCTTTCTCAGTGCACTGAATTTTCCAGACGGCTTCTAGGTTTACGGACTCTTCTTTCAACATGACGGAGGCGGATCCCACCTTTTGTTATGGTTAGTATGCATGGCAACATCACACGGCTCCCACGAGACGGAAATTAATTTTATGTGTACGTAGATACCTACTGCTGATGGGTTAGCAAAAGTGGGCGTATAGATTGTTTGCTAATGGAAGATAAATCATAATTTAATATTGTAGAGTGGTATTTACGAGTGGGAATTTGTGAGTGAACTTAAGCTAATATTTCTAAAAGCCCAAGAAGCATGCTAACAGACTATAAATTTCGAACTCATAGGGCGTGGTTGCCTTCAAACAGACATTAACTGCTGTGTCATAAGGATAGGCAGGAGAGTGGCATTATCAAGACACACGCTAGTGTGTCCCCGCCAGGAATAATGATAACACCCAGACAAAATATATTTATGAGCATGGCGACCACTAGACACGGTGTGTCTTTACAGCTGAAGTAGTTTGGCTGTTTTCAGCCATCTGAGGATAAATAACAATACGACAGAAAAGTTTGAAACTTGTTATATCGGGAAGCTTTGGTCGCCTGAAAACATAAATATCACTGTTAGTGACTCAGCGTACGGTTTTCTTGTCAAAGAAAAGTCGCAAATAAAGTTGATATTTGCTTAATTATTAGTTAGTTACTAGTTACTGGCTAAAGCCATTTTTGTTTCACGATAATAAATTCTTCCATGCGGTGAATAAAGCTGGTTATTAGCTCATTTTACAGGTATTTCTCTGTAGATGTGCCCTTTCCATATGGTCCTTTCTAATTACTCAAGTGGTTCAGGGGCTACGGAGCTCGAAACGACCAGAATGATTGTTTTATATTGTTTTAAACATTGTTATTATGCAACAATACCAAACAGTTAACACCAACTGTAGAGTAGACTGAAGATAAAGTATTTCTTTCCGGTAAACCGTAATTGATAAAGATTCAAAACATTAAAAAAAAGCTAAACTAAACTGTATGATGCGCCAAAGTGGCACGAATTAGTAAAATAAAAACGAACTCGTTTAATACTTAAGGTAACGGAAGTAACGGAAACCCCCTTCGGCGCGGGGGGGGCGGGGGGGGGGAAAAAAAAAGAAAGGGAGCGTAAACTAAAGCAATACTGATAACGAAAATAGCAACTGTTTAGACGAGATAAGGTTCTGTACTAATAATAAATACTAATCACATGAAAAAGATAACTGCTCTCCTTAAAACGGAAGGAAAGCTAAGGAAAAAAAAATGAATTGACCAGAAAACTAGATTGGCGTTTCCTTTTTCTAAGAAAAAAAAAACGGATTGATCAAACGCGACCAAAAAAATTTGATATCTACCCTAAAATAAAACTTGTTTTAGGACTCCCGCCAAGCTTTTCGGCCATGTGGAGTCGTAATATCAAACACCAAGTGTTTACGCTAAGCTAATCCCACCGACTTTCAAATGTTAAATGAAATAATTGAAAATTTCGCAGTAAACAATTTCCATATATTTCATTTCACCTTCAAACTATTACTCGGTGGAATTGACTTGGCTTTCCTGGCCACAGCATCTACGTTTTCGAAAAAATATGAATTGCTTTCATATTCGTGGATATTTCTAGAGTAGAAATAATGAGTGATTGTGCAGTATATTCCAATAATTTTATGAAAATGATAAAGTGACAATTATTGGTTCACAACGATACATTTATTAGGTGTACACAGTAACTGTTACGAATGGTACAACTTCAAAAACTATGGTGAACAAAGTCAAGCATGCTAAATTTTACCAGCCCGTGATACCCCAACAACAATACATCATTAAATAAACAAATAAACACTTGCTTATGTTGATACTCAATTAAGCTTCACTTATTTCGACAAAATATAATCAGTTTCGCATTTGATTATCATTTGCATATACAAGTTCTGCAATTTGTGTTATCAGTGCAAGATATTGTCAACTGGCCTCCATTTTAACATTCCCCCCCCCTACAAAATACAGATTTATTCTCAATAAAATGCGCTATTCCATAGACATTATTATTTTTTTAAAGAAACGGAATGTAGATGACTAAAAATCTTCAATCAAGGTACTACATTTTTGAGCTAGCAAAAAATAAATAAAAATGTTCTGCTTACATATTAAAATACGTAAATGAATGAAACGGTTTCACACATTATTATAATGACTTCTAAACACTTCAACTGAACAAATTGTTCATGAATTCAAAGTTTTCGTGCAGAGTTCTGATTATTATTGAATTTGATACAAAATTACGGCATACGTAGCCAGAGTTCCGATGATCTGAAAAAAAAAACATATTTTGTTAAATAAATTGGAACTATATAGGAAAACAATTTATTAGAATTACAAAATAGGGAAACGATATTTCTGTCCTATTATTTTGAACATAATGCTAACTGGTAATAATTCATATCCATGAATTTATTGTAAATAAGTTTCAACACTGCATTTTTAACCATTGTAAAACAAAATTTTATTGTTGTTACATGGTCCGAAACTAGAATAAAAAGAATTCGGCATATGGATGGTATCGGTTGATTTCTGAAGCACGGAAAAAACACTCGATTACATAGGTAAATACAATTAAATCAACGATATTAAATATTCACTTCCGTTACTATCCATTCTAATTAGCAAAAATCGTCAGTGTAAGTGCTAATTAACGAATCCCGTTATCCAAAATTAAAGCATGGAAATTTTAACTCCATTAATTTGTCGTTCAAAAACTTACGGAATGGTGATTTTAAAGCAATTAGATTATTGTAAGTAAACAGCATCACTATATTATTTGCAACAACCAGCTATTACCTCTGATTCTGTACGTGTAGAATCATAATTATTACTGTAAAGTGAATAAAAAAATCAGTCGTCAAAGAATAAGCCTGAATTTTTTTAATAATAATTTCGTTTGCTTGCCATCAGAAAGAAAACCAACTGGATTTTTTATAGCAGTTCCACAGTTTTACAAATCAAGCACGTAGCTATCGGTCGTATGCAGTGCACACGTATACACATAAAAATATTAGGTTATAAATACTAATTCTCTAAATTTTAGTTGTTGAAATAAACTTACCATATGTTACACAACCTTGGAATAAAGACGCTATAACTGCAAAAGTTAACTTACTAAATACAATTTTATATCAAACATACCAGTAAACTCGAAAATAAATAATATGAAGAAAAACGAAGCCGTGTTAAGCATTTTTAAAGGCATTTGCAACGAAAAAAGCTCCATACTTTATGTAAGAATTATTTATTACAAACATTTCAAGTGTATCAACAGATTTATTTCTTGTTATGATTAAAAATAATACATAAAGGTTATTTGATATTTTTAGGTTACGAAACAGTCGTTTTTCGTTTTCGTGGCCAAAATTATTTTAATAGAATGGTGTAATTGTACAGCTGTTTCATGTTTACAATTTTTTTTTTAAATTTGTATAGAAGCATGCAAATTTTCTTGGCAAACGATACTTTAATCATTCTGTTCTGTATTTATTACCGCAGTCTGGATATTTCATTAATTTTTATGCAAAACACGTGACTTAATACATTAGATATGAATTTCGTTTTATTTTTGTTATAACGTTTTAAAATTGTTATTTGGACACGGCTTGCCTAATTAATTTTTAAGAGTTGATCAGTGTAGATATGAAAAGTTAATTATTAATTTTGCCAAAATGTTACATGTTTGTTTATGTTATTGTACAATACGTTTCTCCTTTATTGTCAGTGCTCGTAGTACTTTTTTCTTTTGTTTGTCTTGTTATTATTTTATTGTATTGTAGTTAAAAAAGACTACATGGCAATGGAAGTATGATAAAATTATAGTTGTTGGTTAATTAGCCTACAAATGGTCGAATTTGTTATTTTTAAAATCCGCTTTTCCCTCACTGTATTTACTTCTACCACAGCAAGCACCGCAACATCATTGTATTTCTTACTTTTAAGAATCATGAACTTAGTTTTTTTCTCATTAAACAGTTGTTGAAATAATGAATTCAAAGTTTTTAAAGTCATATTGCAAATTTTGTTTTAGTAATTCGAAATTTTCTTCTATAACAATGCAAAAATATTACCATCCAATATTTTTAATTCAGTTCTTTTTTTATTTATACCATTAATGTCTTTAAGAAACAATATCGGCCCTATAATGTGAAATGGGTTTTAAAATCAGCAAATATCATACTTGCATATTTTCAACCATGCAAAGTACCCTGCAATGTCATGTTTTATATTTAATGCGTCGTTGGTGCCTTCTATCCTTAAAAAAAAAAATTAGTCCACTATTAAAATATTCTATTTACACAAAAAAGAAATTTCATTAAAAAAATATTTTCAATACTATTGTTTATTCACAAAATATTATTTTTCAATCATTTTTTATTTCACTGGTGTAATCCCGGTAATCCCGGGATATTTATTATCTATTTCCTAAGGTCTTGTTTTGTAAAAAGGCTGATAACTTGCATCTTCAGATTTTTAGTCCAAATTCACAGTTAATAATAGTTTAACTGAACTTTTGTAAATTAAAAACTGCATTATTCATCAGCTGCATTATTTTTTAATCTATATCACTAAGTTGGAAGTTTTTTGTTTGTTTATTTGTTTGTGTGTGTGTCCACAACAGGAACCTCGATAATACTTATTCTATTGAAGTCCACAGTGGGAATATCGATAATTTAATTCGTTTGTTTGTTTGTGTCTTTTAAAGTGAAATTTCTGTTTAAGTAGTGATTCGAACTGTCTTTTCCACAAAGACGCACCTACTGATGACGTCATGTTTTTTCGAGTCACGATATTTTTATGCAAACGGGATCTAGGCCTCTATTTCTTTTAACCCTGGATCTAACTAAATCTAATCAAAGCTTGGGAAATCACAGTATTTTCATGCAAACGGGAAATCACAACAATGCTCTATAAAACCGGTCATATACTGGAGGTGAAGGCTGCGTTAAAGGATTTATTTATCTTTTCGAACTCCTGGCAGCGTCATCTGGTACATTTCTTCTTCCTTTATTGTTTTTATCAGTGTTTATAATACTAGTCATACGTTTTTATTGGTTTGGTTTTATCGTTTTGAATGATGAAAAGAAGAGAGTAAAATGCACACTTACCGTGATGGAAAATGATTTTTTTCAGTAATAATATAACGAGAGCGTAGTTTTTTATCGATAAATTTTCTCAACCAAGCGTTGCATTCCGAAGCTGAAAAAATACCGAGCGCTTGCGCGAGGTGTTTTTATCAGCTTGGGAATGTAACGAGTGGTTGAGAAAATTTATCGATACTTAAACTACGCTCGAGTTATATTTGAAACGAGAATATACCGTCTCTGGTAAACATCAACTTCAACATAAAACTTCAACTTGCATAAAAAGGCATAGTTGTATTGCAGTGGTTTCTCGCTTGAATTCACAATTCCTGTTTGCACGAAATGGTAAAAGCATTAACTGAACAAAAAACGGCTTTGCCGTTTAGAAAAAAAACATTAGAGCTCGTATTCCCATACTCACAGCCGTGAAGGTACACGAATAAAAAAAGGATTAGAGTTCACTCGAACGCAACGAACTATAATTTGAACTCTAATTCCAGGGAATAATGACTGTTTTCACGTAATTGTTATGTTAGTAAGTGAACACAGTTTGTGTTTGAAATGTTTAATGTTTGTGTGCGTGTGTCAGTATGCTTAATTTGTGTATCATACTTGTATCGTACTTTATATTTGTCTGTGGTTGTTGTTTGATTGCTTAGTGATGTACATGTTTGTTGACGTGTGCAAGGAGGCTGGCATGTCACAATCCTTGTTCCCTGGAATTGGAATGCAAATTATAATTCGTTACGTTCGAGGGAACTATAATCCGTTTTTATTCGTATACCTTCACGGCTGTGAGTATGGGGAAACGAGCTCTAAAGTTTTTTTTCTAAACGGCGAAGCCGTTTTTTGTTCAGTTAATTTGTTGGCTTTTTTCGCGTCCTTTTTATTGAAAGTGGTGCGATTTGGTCTATGTTATGTATGGTATGTCCACTGCTAACCCAATTTTGTTTGCGGAAAAACTGAACATTAGAAATGCGTATTTCTGTTCAGGTTCTGCCCAAGCTTTGGTCTAAGTTCATTATTTGATGGCAACACAGCCCACCCAATTTTGTTTGCGAAAAAAAGGAACATTGGAAATGCGTATTTCTGTTCAGGTTCTGCCCAAGCTTAGTTCATTATTTGATGGCAACACACCAGCGTGTGTCTAGATTTAGCATGTATCAGCTCGATGGATAGTGGATTCTGTATTGTGGCTGGCAGATGCAGTATCATGCAAACAATCGCAGAAACAATTCAACTGGCTTCCCGAAGCCCGCATTGAAGAAGAAAATAAGTCATCCAGTCATGTCCGCCGCCCAATTTTGAAGCCTGGCCTCAAAATTAAAGACTTGACGCCCTATGGTTTTAAACTGAAAGATTTAAGCGAAAATGAAGACCATTTCATTTTGGTTGTTGGCAACGAGTTAAAACGGTAATAAAGAATATCCCACGACAATGTTACTTTCCCCGCGCCCGAGCATCGTTGCATTTTGTTCGAGTGAGCTATGAAATTTTGGGCGCCTCCTCGCACAACGCCGGGACATTATCCACTCTGCGGCAAGTTGTTAGATTTTGTGAGCAGACGGGTAGGTTTGGCCGGACTCGGAAGTGACTCTGGGGAATAATGGCGAGCACGGGGTAAATTCTGTTATTATTAATACAACCAAGCTGTCTGTAACTGTACATAACTGTATAACTGAATAGGTTAAGTTGTAGATTAAGTTTTAGCGTCGAGCGTATGACTTATGGTCTGTAGGCTCGTGTAGTGAATTAAAAGTAAAAAGTAAAAAGTGAGCTATAATCCGATCTGCTGCGCCTCGCGTATTGTAGCACCATTGTTACATGTTGTACCATTGTAACATTTTGATATTGTTAGCCGCTCCTCCACCGCCTCCGCCACGGCTACGGGCCAGGGCCCCTATAATAAAATCCAATCCAATCCGCATCCGGCCCAGTTTTTGAAAATTCTCGTGGTAAAACGAACTCCAATAAGGACTGCCTGCCGGCTGTGCTAATACTAATTGGTGAGAGATGCACGCAATGGTTCGTATAGTATCTGTAGGAATGCTCTTTTCTACTGTCGTCAACATGAGTAATGTAGTTTTGTTTCCCCAACAATCTATCACAAACTTAACCGAAACCGAAAGTAACTTGCCGTGAAAGCAGACAACTGCCAGAGCACTTCAAGGATAGTAAAAACGTGTTTTATTTTTAATCAAAGTGTTGTTCATGGATTTAAAATACAATGTTGCGTAATAATACTAAGTTTTACGACAATTGTTATTAATTTATTATCCACTATTTCTGATATTCAATTACGGTACTGGTGTTGCCTCGATCGCCAAGCTTAGTAGCGGCGACGGCGGTAGGCCTAACCAGAACGGCGTTCGGGCTGCGGCGGAAAGCTGACTTCTGTTACTATGGTAACCAAAGATTAATCGCTCATCGCCGAGACGAAATAATGTGTCTCTTGACTATCAGGTACGTCGTATACGTTTAGAAATTGGTATAGACCTACCAAATGCAGATCTTTCATACTTTCTTTATGCGGCGTAAGCCACGATACAAAACTAGTCGAACGTTAATTCAAGATGGAGGGATGATGCTGACAATTTAATCTGATAAAATACCGTGTGGTCGTTTAATCGTTGTTAAGGAGGCGTGATTGGCTGGTGGCTACCGTTTATTGGCTTCCCATTGGTTAATTGTTGTTATAAAATTATGAAGGTATATTCTCAGAGTAAACAACCCAGAAGCACTTATCCCCACGTCTGCTGTCATAAGTCGCTTTATAAACAAAGAAAGGCCGAAGTTTGCAGCATTGATGTCTTTATCCTGAAACATCGATGATCACAATAAAATTTAATAATTTATTTAGATGTTATCAGTTAGACTGGTAATTTTCTAGCTCAACTGAAACTACTAAATAAATCAGTAGATGTATAACTCCCCAGGCATTTTACGGTAGTTAAGAGTAAAGGAAACATAATAGCACAACTGATAAAATCATACAGAAGAAAATAGTCCAGCGTTATCTGGAGAAGGACACAGTTTCTATTTATCTTCTGATCAATTTTTCACTAGTTCGCTTCCTAGATACATAATGATTACCTCTTGCATTTAAGTAAATATATTTCATGTATTAATGCAAACCTCTTAAGGCAAGTAATTTGCGTTTGATAATGAATATTTCTAAGAAAAGGTTAACTTTATCTTGTTGCATATTACCTGAATGCAAAAGAGCGATTTTTTTGTTTTGTTATTCTAGGACGAATTCTAATACAAAATTATGCTAGAAAGTTAATATTACCTTTCGGACATGATCCATGCTATAAAGAAAGCTATGAAAATTATATGTGAGGTTCTTCATACTGCTTAGTAACTCATTTGGGGTTTGTAGTAACAATCTTTCCAATTTTACGAAGAAACAAAGTCGATATCAGACCATTGCTGTACAAAAATTGCTATAAACAATGAAGCATTTTATTTTCACTCCAGCAGTGTCGGCTTAGTCCGCCTGCACACCCGGGAATCCCCAGCATGGCTTTCCCTACAGAAGACCTCGTAAATAATTTCATTTTATAGTTACATCTCTGTGTTACAGGAAAATGTCTTCAAAATACTCCAGCTTTCGGACTGTCTAGGGAAGTATACAGCATTTCTCCAGGCCCTCTTGGCGAGCTAACCACCTCCCCTCCCCTACCCCCTGCGTGAGGGGCCCCTTGCCCCTACTGTACATTTTCCGGAAGCTCCGCCGACACCTCTCCCAACCGAACCCTGAATAAGTAGCCCTGCCAACAACCTTAACCATAATAAGCTACATAACTGATATGGGAAATGGAAATTTAGTTTTTATACTTTTAATGTATTTTAACTGATTTTTAAAAGAAATCAAGTGAATTTTGAAGTGGAGAGTTGTTATTATGACCTCAAGAATATTCCATTTTGACATGGTGCGTTAAATAAGTTAAATGTTGTCCATTACCTGACTGTCTTGTGCAGTAGAGAGGGGAGTAGCAATTGTTGAAACCAAAATCTTCAAACACTGAGTGTTGAGAGAAAGTGAAACATTTATTCCGAAGGCTATTAAGTAATTGAGTTTACGTTGTCGGAAGAATTATTTAATAGACGTATCCAAACATCACGGCTTAAAGACACAACAACAGTTACTACAACATTAGTACTTTGCTTTTGACGTTGGTTTACCCCTTTCACTCCAGATGTACGTTCATGGAGAGCTTTTTTTTTTATTAGCTCATGTTCACATTTTAGTGACGTGATTCGATCTTGTATCCTCTTTGGTCGGCTGTGCTTTGCTCTCCGGCTGTTTGGATTCCCACCTTCTAAAACTTGCATGGAATTAGTTATTTTCTGTTCTTGCATAAGCGTTCACTATGGTGGTGAGAAATGGGGTTAGGCTTCAGCATATTTTTAACTTCTGGCATAACGTACTATTGTGTTCTCTTTGTTTAGGAATACTAAGTTTTAATGATTTGGGTTTTGGAAAGAACAAAGAACAAAAAACAAAGGTTAATGTAGTAGATTTTGGCATTCAACATGATTAATAAAATTTGCTGCGTTGATTCAAAAGGCCGACACCCAAAAGGCCTACACCCAAAATGCCGACAGATGAAAGGCCTACACCCGAACGAAAAGCCATTAAGACTCAATTCCTCCCCCCCCCCCCCCCCCCGAAAGGCCGACATGTACAGATGTCCGACACACCAGAAGACCGAAAGGTACAAAGGCAGACCTTACAAAACTTCGTTAAACTAGCCTAAAAAAAGAATTTTTAAAATTTTTTACCCCCAGCTTTTTATTTTTTTTTTTTTGTGGCTTGGGGGGGGGGGGGGGGGGGGGGGGAGGCTACGAAGGGACAACTACGTGTTGGCAGAAGTATCGCACGCAACTTTCATTTTAGGCTTTATATTTCAGGTTGTTTTTAAGTTACCAAGGGTATAGGGTTTAAGATTTTAAGACAAAATTCAGAATTTTGCTAATTTTGTTTTAGGTGAAACCGATTTTTTTTGGTTTGCCTTTTGTAACTGTCGGCCTTTTGTGATGTTCGTAATCTATTGGGATTTTCTTAATACTTCGCTTGTGACGAACCATTGACGAGGGTTGGCAAACGAAAAAAAAACTAGTATTGTGACAGTCAATTATTAAAACGGAGCAAATTAACGCGATAGGTCAAATATGTTCACTCTTTTTATGTGAGCAATGAAACATATGATCATGTTCATTCTTTGCACGATAGAAATTTAAAAGGACGAGCGTGTTCATTCTTTGCTCGGTTGCAATGAGAAAGGCAGGTGGCCGAAATTGCGAAGGGTAACGTCAACATGTATTGTTGACGGTAAACTCTAGCAAGTCAAAGTCTGGGCCTCAACATGCGACAACAAACGGGTCAGTGTGACAATTTGGATTCCCACTAGTGGGAAACACTATTTTTTTCAACACATGAACAGTTATTTAAAAAAAAAAATTTATGCTAGTTTAATGCAACATTTAATAAAGTCATTTTCTTAAACTTCAGGCTAGTTGAATGAACTTTTTTAAGCTACTAGAGGAAGCCCGTGCTACGCACGACCAGTCTTGAATCCACCGTACGCAACATTTGCACACCGTATGCACCGTTTTTGGTGGGGGGGGGGTCAATTTCAATTTCAACACTGGTACGGTTTGGTTGCTCATGTGTAAGTCCATGGTTTCACCGAACTAAGTTTCTTCAATCGAAATTTTGTGATGACTGGCAAACAAACGCTGATTTTTTTTCGCTTCGCTCACTCAATTAGCGCATTCCGTGACGCCAATCACTGGATGCTCCTTTTTAAAAATTGGTACGGTCAAGCATCGTTGCATGAAAAAAACGTGCGCTAGCTAATAATTTTGTATTGCTTGCTGCTTTCCGTTGTACGGATGGGTGGTGTTGAATGCACCGTTTGCAACACTGTTACTATTTGGTGTGCGAATTAAGTTTCGTCAATCAAATTTACGCTTAGCTCACTCAATCAGCGACCCCAGGCAGGACGCAGCTCCGACCCTTTTTCGGACTCGGTGTCCAGGCACTGATATTTAAATATTTCTGTGGGAAGTAAATAAATACGCTTTTGTAGAACAAAGTTGAAACATTTAGCCTTGGCGGCTTTGACATTTTTGTTTTGTGGGAGAGGCAGAAAACCGGCCAAACAAAGCCTCAGTATTGTTTTATTTGTTTTATTTATTATTGTTTTGTTTTCACTTACAGAAGTGGTTAATGCTCGTTAAATCCTTTAAACCCTTTACGGAGGTCTTATTGTTGCCTGCTACTCTGCAAGATAGCAATGATAAGCCTCGTGCTCATTGCTGCCCATTTTAAAAACAATTCAGCTCAGCTTTGAAAGAACGCTTCTACAAATTAAATAAGCCATTCTATCGTATGTAGCTGCCAATTTCGAGGCTCGAAATTTACAATGTAGCTTAGTTTGATTTAACGCTAAATGCGTCTAGCTGAAACACGAATTCCTTCATTTTACTCATCAACAATCAACGGTTAAACGAAATTGTTAGGCACCGTTACAAAGACGTAGCACGTGCACGAAGAATGAAAAGCGACTAAAGTGATTGTTGTGGCCTTTTCCTTTTTTTCCGTATTTTTCGCCCGTCATCCAGATTTATCATGGAGATTAGAATTAGAATGTATGCCTTTTCTACCTTTCGGTCTTATGGGATGTCGGCCTTTTATATCTGTCGGCCATTTGGTGAGTCGGCCTTTTGGACCTGTCGGCCTTTTGGTTGTATGCTTTTTATCCGTTGGCTTTTTGGGTCGGCCTTAAGAGTGTCGGCTGACTCAGCTAGGTTACCATAAAAGGATCGAGTTTTGCATTTAATTTAATAATACGTCAAGCCTTGCATCCTCTATATTTGTCATGTCCTGGTCAGGAGATTGGCCCCAGTACTTGAGGCCTGGGGAGTTACCAGTGGCACCATGACGTGTCCCAAGGGGCAATTTCATATTTTGTCGAGCTTTCCTCTCAAAACGTTCAACTTCACCAGCAAGCAGCGTATACTTGCAAGAGTTCTGGCGGCTGTCGTACCAGTAAGTCAGATTCCAACAGCTTTCCCTTGGCGTGGCAAGTCACTGTGTGCGTGAGGGAGTGACTCTTTCCCATTTCCTTCTATCAGGATTTTCTGTGTTTTCAGCGGAGCTTCTGGCACACGGCATGGCTGTTGACTCGGTCCTTGACCATTGGTGCATACATTTTATCTTCTTGGTGATTCCATGAGTGCCCGGAAGCCCTTGACATTGTGTAACCAGCGGACGCCCTTGACAGGACAAATCCAAGAGCTGTTTTCACGCTTGCCTGGTCAAAGGAAGACTAGATCCCAAGCCATGCTGGCGAATGTGGCAGCAAACGTGGCTCTTTCTAGGCCTTTCAAAAGGGATATCTCAGAAAAATTCCTTGGGATGCCCTTGCCCTACGTCTATACTACTAAAGTGGCATGCTGTTTGGCAAGCCTTATGGGAGAAACAAGACGGCCATAAGTTGAGGACTATTAAAGGCACTATTCGAGCTTTACCTTCGGTTTCTGACTGCAGTTACCGAGAAAACGGAGTGTTTACATAATGGTTATACCAATCTAATACACCGCTTATTTTTTTAGGAGGATTTCTCTTCTAAATGTCATTGGTATTGCCGGACCACTCATGGTACATCATTTGCTTATGGAATGTCATCAACTTAATCATGTTCATCACCGTTTCCATCTTCCGCATGACTAAGCACATCATTTGGGGGATGAGTTTGTCCTCCTGTCCGGAATTTTATTTTTTGGCAGAAGGAACAGACAGATGCATGATAAGATCTCTGTAGCGCGTGGTGCAGGTTGGCACATAAAGCCTCAATTCCCTTTGTGGGTCTGATAGCCACAGCACATACGTTTGTTATTATATTACTCAGCAACGAACATTGTTATGCATATGCTTTTGTATCCAACCAGTAAATGTTTACTTTTAAGTATGGATTAGAGTGTGCTGTTTGGTTCACGTGCACTCATGAAACCTTCAATTATCTATTACGAACAAATTATTTCAATTTATTTAATAGTAATATCACTCACCTTTGCGTGAATATGAGCTAGTTTATAATTAATAAAGAACAATAAAGTAGCATCTCGAATGAACGTAAAAGCAAAGAATGCATAAGAATAGATGACATAAACTGGAATTGCAGCAAAATTAAATAATCGCACAAGAAAGAGAATATCCAGTGTAATTCCGCATATCAAAATAGGCACAACAGGTGACAAAACCTTATTTAGTTCATCCACCAACTTATATATACTTTCGTAAAGATTTCGTACATGGGTTAGATTAGTTGCAGTAAGCGGTTGCTTACATAAAGCTTTCAGTTCACAATGGAAAGAATCAAAGCAGGCGTCTATCATGTGAAAACAGAAGGAAAAGAAGCAAACACAAATAGTGAGATAGTTATAAGTCACTGTCACGAAAATTATTTCAATAATGAATATAATTGGCTGAATGTATAGTAATGAAACAGATTCTGCATCAATGTTGAATAAAAATAGCTTAAGCTCGGCAAGAAAAGCAGTTCTGTTGCTAACTACAATGCATGTTGTTACAAGTATGACAGTCAAAGTAGTATTGACAATTATCGATGCTACCACAGATTGCAATAATCTACAATAAAGTAATGTCCTACAATGTTATCTTGATTCATGGTAACACACACTAATTTTCTTACCAAACTACAGAAGCACTCTTGCCTCCAATTAAAAATAATTGAGCAACTCGCAGCCATAAGACCATTAAGAAAAAATCCAACAGACATTGCAACAGACATTGCACTTTGTGCCGTGAAAACAAACAAATACCGTCAGAAATTGACGTACACAACATCGAGAATAATCACACACTAAAGGAAAATGACAAACAACCAGAAAAACCAAAGTTCTTTGTCGAGCAATGCAATGAAGCTAAAAACGAAAATGAAGACCTACGTGTGATTTTATGTAGGATGGAAGGTAAAATAAATGAAGTTATTAATGCAATGCACTTCATAAATAGTTCTTATGAAGAAATGAAAAAGGAAAATTTGGAAATCAAGAAGGAAAATGAAGAGCTGAAGACTAAAATAGGTCAAATTGAAGATAGATTGGTGACAATTGAAAATAGGGAAGAGAACAATGCTAAAACTGTCTCACAGATGCAAACTAAACAAGAAGAACTATTGCAATACGAACGAAATACAAATATTGAATTTTTTGGTGCAGATAGTTGCAAAAAAGAGGACTTGAGAGACACTGTTCAAAGAATTGCCAACTGTTTTGGAGTCGAACATTATTCACCTGTTCAAGTTGAGAAAGCTCATCGCATTCCATCCAAAAATAAAGACAGAGCTGACTCGATTGTGATACAATTTAAATTTCGACATGATAGAGACAAATGGATCTGTATGAAGAAAACAGTGGTAACTAACGATGACGCCTTTGCAAATGTCAACGGAAAGAGAATTTTTGTCAATGAACATCTCACACCATTTTATAAAACTTTGCTCTGGAAAACAAAGGAATTTGCAAAAGACAAAAACTTTAAATTCGTCTGGGTGAAAAATGGTAAGCTTAGCCTAAAAAAAAATGAAGGTGACAAAAATGTGTATGTTATTAGAACAGAAATT
>JAHWFP010210258.1:0-13463 GCA_023313725.1 Lithobius niger
GATTTAAAAAAAAAAAGAGAAAACTTCATCAGTCGTTGTAATTTAGCTTAAAATTAATTTAATATCCTAATTTAACCTTACCATACCTTTTAGCGATTAATGCAGTATTCTGATCGTGATCACTTTGTTTTAGTGACGCTAAGTAGTTTCGATCTCCATGACGACGCTCCGTAACTGTCAGGAGAGAATTCTTGTCCCTCTCCTTCTTGCACTCCTTTCCCGACCGGATTTTTGATTGTGTTAACCTGGTTTTAATTGTGTTACCTCATGTTTACTAAAGAGGTTTGTGTACCTTGCAGTTAATTCATCTAGACTGCTGTCATATCTTTCTTGTTGATACACAACAATGAGAGATGCTACCTGCTTACATACATACACGGTGTTGGGATATATGGGTGGTGCTGATGACCTGTATAGGGTAGAGCCCCGAATAAACTAAACTAAACTAAACTAAACTTCAACTCATGACCTGTTATGTAGGTCCGAGCTCCTTATTAAATCAACTCAAGCCTTTGCTTTGTTAGGCGGAGTTTTATTTCTCTTTCCTCCGGCTTCAGTTTTTCTTGGTGAATAGGTTTTTTTTTCAACTTATACCCGTAAAGCGGGAAGGGCATAATTTTTATGAGTCACTAAGTTTTAAGTGCTAAAAAGTAGAAAAATGGCCAACGCCAGTCATTAGGCTTACTCATAAAAAGTCGTTGAGCCACTAACCGGGAAAAGACGTCACGAAGATCCAGCATATCGAACATCACAAACAAGACTTTAAAGTGAGCAGACATTTGATGTGGATGAAAGAACTTTTTCCCGACTTATTCAATTCGTCCCTGATAACCGAAAAGAAGGTTGGAGCCTTTGGAGGAATAAACGAAGCTTTTACGGCAATCGACCTTCTGACGTACTATACCACGATGCAAGCCTTGAGGATGAATACGACTAAATCCAGTCGGACTCTTTTTTTTCCCTCTACCTATCATTCCCAGTACAAAAACGAATTCACGGTTACGGCCTCTGGCGGACTTTGAGAGGATGTCGAGCAGTGTATTATGGGAAGCTTAACTATTGCCAAAGATCTTTGAACCAGAACGCGCTCGGGTTAGATTCCACCGTGGGTGGAGAAGAAGCGACCTCTCGTCAAGATTTACCAGTCGGCGAAAGTCACGTCCCAACTACGCTGTCGTTACTCGGTACATTGCCAAGAAGCGATACCAAGCTGGTCATTCTATCAATCAGGGTGAGTTTACGCAACGATACCTTCTCGCTCGCTAAACGCTATTTGCTAGTCAACCGTTATTTACTTACGATTAGTTTCCCGTTTCTATTAAATGAATGCGGTAATAGATAACAAATTAAATGTATTATAAATAACAACACGAATAAAGAACAAAGAGGAGCAGTAATTTCAAACTTTGCCACAAAACTGTTGTCATTCCACGCTGTTTCCAAAATTTGGTATTCCCGCTCAAAGAACAGCTCGTCGCAGTGATCAGACGACAGTGGAATAAATAGCTGCTCGCAGCGAGAATTAAAAATCCAATGCGGCGTCCATTTCGGGGTTATCGAATCGAAGACAAACCGTCGAATGCCGGCATTCAGAAAATCAGTCCGTCGTCTTGTACAACAGTAAAAATTGTTTTCTTGTTGTCATAAATAGACGCTGTCATGTTGCACGCATCGTATGAAAATTGTCGTTGCATAAACCCGCACTCGCTGACAGTAACGTAAACGTGGGTTCGTTGACGATGGCACCCTCTGACGCTGGTTCGTTGGAAGTAGGTATTAGTTTCACCCAAATATACTATTGATGAGTAACAGTGGCATTACCTATATCAGAGCTCTACTATAATACCGGCCAGATCTTGAATGAAAAACAGCACACGCGACTGGGGTGAGCAATATGGCTGCCGAAAGCGCCGCTGATGCGATTGATTTTTCTTGTTGCCGCTTTTCGTCAACCGAAGCTTGAAACACTTATTGGATAAACGAACTTGTAGCTAGCTATTTACTGAAGAACTGTGTAGTTAATAGCGTTGTGGGAAAATTTCGGAATTTTTTTTTTATTTATTTGTACGTGTAAGCTATTTCCTGGGTGATTACTTGGATTACGTTACTGAATTACTATAAACTTTTTGTCAGTGTCCGCTATTTGGCAGTAGATGGCGGGACTTGCCGTAAAAAAAAATGCATTGATGTGATTTGCTTGGCCAATTCCCGAACAGACCTCGAAGAAATGAAATGGACCACTCGTGGCGGCCATTTTGTCTACCACCTTAATACTGTTGTAGGTCGGGCCGGACAGTTTACTGACCATGCCTATACATTCTAATAATAATAATAGAATTTGTTGCGACAGCAACGGGTCTGGCAAGGACTGGGGAATCACTAACAGCCAGCCACAATTACATGTCAATACAGTGTACATAATAAGGCCAAGGAATGACGCTGGTAAGAGGTGTGGGGACACGAATGCCTTACCACCAAGGTTAGACCTGCCAGGGACTCTATCCTGGCTCTGATGATGGATTAAGTTTTCTACTAGTCTAGGCAACGGTCGAATATTTGTTTCAATGTATTAGCTGGACATGAAAGGGGAGAGCGAAGCTCCTGATTAGGATAAATCAGGGGCTCGTAGAATCAGTTCTCTCTTCACTTCCTGTTTTTCAAGTAACCAAAACCCTGAAATGGTCTTGGGTACAACACTAACGGAAATGTTTCGTTTTTTTTTTTTTCGTGCGGTCCTTCCCACACGCAGGCATCTGCTTTTGTGGTGACAGGTTTGTCTTTTGCACTTTTTTTCATTGTAAACTGTACTGAAATCAGGGACAATGCTAAGGGGGGGGGGGAACGAGGGGGCGCTCGCTCCCCTAAGATTTTGGCCGCCCACCATCAGATCAAAATCAAAACGTATAAACGAAGAAAATTCCGGTTACTATTTTAGTTTCTTTCACTGCGACAAGAAGGACTTGAGGTCACATCAATGAAGCCTAGTTGTCACTGTTGAGAGTTGTAAAATCACCTTTTTTCAGCTGTATTTAAAACTATTACAAAAAAATATGGTGTAAAAAACAGTTAAGAACGTTGGGTGTGAGAAAGAATTGCGAGATTGTTATTTTTACTTTACTTTTTTTTTTGTGGGGGGGGGAGGGGAACCTCAAAAGTAGAATGTTACGGTTCGCCCCCCTGGCTAAAATTGCTGCCCCCACTGTCGCCTCCCCAGTAAAGTGATTCTAGCGTCCTCCCTGACTGAAATAAACTCAACTCGAAGTCCTCCCTTCGAATTACCAGTGCCATGTTCAAAACGAGTTTTTTTCCCAGAAAACTACCCACCCCGACAAGAACACTGGCGTTCTGATAGTCATTAGCAAAGAACACCAACCACCATGGACCACTTTCATTCTACTATGTGCTGAATAACCGAATTGTTTGTTATCTTTTTTCTATTCCTGGAGACAGAGGACCTTGCAGATAACCTACATGTTTACGGTACAAGAAAGGCTGTTGCACGTTCCCAACTCTTCCCCTTCCCCCACACTGGCGCATCCAACACCCGACCCCCACCTTCCCCCACAATATTTTTTCTTAGCCGCGAGGCACGCGATGCAAAATGCAAAGGTTGCTCGCGCAATCCATACAAAACCAATTTGGAGAAAGGGAAGGGAGCGTCTCGCCCCGGAAATGACGTTTTAATCTATCGCCACGAGGGAGAGCTGCCGACCGCCCGACAGCATCACCACAAAGTGTCCGTTTGGCGGGGCCATCCATAGTTAGCGAATCTCAAACCCCGAATTAGTCCATTGTGCTTATAAAGCAACAGTAGCACATAAGCAGTGCTCAAGTACCTGCCACATTTCGTAGAGTTACGATGATAGGTAAATATCTTCTTAAGTGTTCTGAAATGGGCCGGTTGTTTTTTATCTGGGGGGAGGGGGGGGGAGGGAACTTGGGAGGGGAAGTCATGAATTTAATTTTTTAGGATTTGTTGAGAGGGTTAAGGGAGGGGGGCTCAAAAAAAACCTTTACCAAACTAGAGGAAAAATACAATTCTTGTCATCAAAACGGCACTTCCAGCAGTCGAAATTTCCAAAAACATTGGGGAGGGGGTGACAAGCTTATAGACCCCCTTCCCCCAATCATGTAACTTTTTATAAGATTTTAACATTATTCCTAGGCCCGTGAACAGTTCTTTAAAACCACTTTCGAAAAAAGTTTTTGCACCATTGGTTATTTTTCATGTCGTTGGTGTTGTGAAGAGCGTGGACACTCTGACTCGAACTGCCTTTTGTAAATAATGCATCCCTTAAATAAAAGTTATTCTATCTCGTCATGAATCATGAGTCTCCAAAGGTGATTTAAAGAACACTTCTTTGAATATTTTCAAGAACGTATTTTAATTCATGGCTCGTTTTTCCAGACAACTGGGAACCTGTCGACCCGCAGTACTATTTTTTTTTAATTAGTTCAGAGGAAATCGTCGACACTTAACTTGAAAATGTCTACGAAATCTCAATTTTTGCGGTTGGAGGAGGGTGGGGCCCAGTATATTCTCGGGTGGGGGGGGGGGTCAAGTTTTTCTTTTTACACGGTCTGGGTGGAGAAGGGTCATCGAAAATTTGGAGGACACATCTTCAATTCCTCCGCCCTTAATGACCGGTCCTTAAACCATATTATTTTTGAAAAAGTTCTTTAGTAGGTTGTAAAAACAAACTTGCAGTCATGGTATTAAAAATTTTGAAGTGTGAACTTTGCAATTAGAATTGAGATGAAGACATACGTCACATTCTTTTTGAATGTCTAATGTATTGTCATTATGTAGGGATGCTGAATTGTTACATTGGAAAAGCTTGTCTCTGGAAATCTTGTTGAGAAATAATTTTATGGTAAAAAAAGTCCTTACCTCAGCTGCAACCATTCTAAAGACCTGAAATTTTTTTCTTAATTTGGACTGAAACCTTTTACCTGACGTTGAAAACATTGAATGATTTTGTGTGTCTAATGTGCACACGCACTAGTTGCTCGGGGCCGGGGGGCGGGTCCGGGGTTGTTAAAAGCTTTTGCTGCTTTGCAATAAACTGAACTGAATTATAGATTTCTTTTGGTAATGTTTCAGGCGTTACCTGAGGTTCTCGCCCTATTTAATTTTCCTTGAAATATCCAGCTTTTCCCCATGTTTGAATGGATCGTGCTGGAAAAGCGTGCGGTTGTGCGTAACGCTAAGTAGTGAAGATCATCTGTCCATTTGTTCCCAAGCATGCCGACGCAGCAGTTAAAGTCTTTCCGTCTGGTACAGTCCAATGTCGAAACGGGACCACATACGTACTAGATCATAGGTCGCGTTCGCCTGCCGCCACGTGGACATGACACGCGGGGAAAATGGAACAAGAGAACAATGACATCGTTGTTGGGAATTCCATTTTGAAGAGGAACTAGCCAATACCAATGAGGCCTTGCTGCGATTTGAAAGCGACCTGCCACACAATCGATCACAGCCTAATTCCGTAGCATAACACTACGACATAAAAAAAAAAATATGTTGACTTTTCGAGCCCGTAAAGGGGAACGGACAAGAAACCTCGAACCTAACCCGGAACGAATCCAAAATTTATAAGGCCTTAAAAAAAAGCGACCGACCCTACTTTCTAACTCCTAACCCTAACTTTTTTTTTCTCTTCTGGCCCATTTTGTTTTGCTGTCGTCAGGTGGATAATTCTCTTACTTAACAGTTACAGGCAATATTTCTGTTTTAGCCCATTGTTGTGGTAGTAAAATATGGTGCTGCTGAGCAAAAACTGGGGGACAGAACTTTAAAAAAATGGCATAAAATGGAGTCTGTCTTTCAAGAAGTATGTGTACGCCGTTAACTCCTCAAAAAAAAAGAGAAGTTTAGAAAAAATACCCGTATCGACCGACCCTAATTTTAATTTCAAATTGCGACAACCAAACTTTTTTTCCTGTGTCTAGAAGTCATATAAATGAATATGTCAGGCAGAGGTCCATTGTAAGGCTTCACAATTCGAGCGAGTCTAGATTTAAACTGTTTAAGCGTTCTGAATATGTATATTTTACACCGGGCAAATACTTGGTAAAATTCCGCCGGACGGATTCAACAGGATCAATATCCTTAACTAATTTTAGAGACCAGGCCAGCCTTGCATATTCTAGGATCGGCAACATGATAAACGTCCAGACCAGTGCTTTAGTATCCCTCAACGTAAAGCATCGTCTAATCATGGCCAATCACGTCTAGCATTCTGGGCAATACGGCTACTACGAGTATACTCGACGAAAATAAATAGCTGTTGTGGTAGAGCGAGAATCCTAACCAAAACCAGGGTCGTCCCTAACAAAAGGTTTGACTAAGGAGGAGGAACTAAGTTACGCTATAAATTTGCTTACGTACTAGCACACATTAGTCATGATGGATTCTCTCTAATCGTCCTCGAGGTCACCATCCTCCTGCAAGTTTTGCCTGGATGATACCACTGACTGTGGTACCAAATCAATTGATGACCTTGATGGAGGTGTTTTAAGTTACCTAACGTTTGGTTACTTTAACTTTAAGTTAAATACTTACCAGTTGAACATTGCCAAATATCAGACACAACTCGAGTGAAAAACCCCCAGAAATATAAGACTTCATGAAAAAGTTTTGAATTATGTTGAATATGCAAAAGAACGAAAGAAAACGATTCAGAGGCCTTTGGTATGCCTGCAGAAATCAGTCTTATAAGAGGGAGGTGTTTACAGCTCAGTAGCTTATATCGCACTTCAGTAACGAATTGTAACGTGAGCATAGTAACAAATAGTAACGAATTTCAGAGTAAATTAACAGAAACTTTATTATCAAGCCGGAAGGCACGGTGGTTCATGGTAAATGGTCGTCGAGCCTGGATATGGCCTGAGATTTGTGCAACATCGAGGTAGCACGCCTGGAGTTGCTGCGAACACCAATGACTTACAAGGCTGCAGCCCCGGGGCCCCCCCCCCCCCATCTTGAGTGGTAGAGCAAAGCTCTGATACCAGATTACTTGAACAACGGAAGTAACATAAATTTACGCACATGCGCAGAACGAGGTAAATACTGACCACACACTGGTTAAAATAACAAGAATGCCACTACTAAGATAATACAGATAAAATGAGTTAATTTGAACAATCACTTAATACATCATCAGTTTAGTGCCAAATAATGACGCCATGAAAGGGTATCCATATAGTATATAGCAACACTTCAAAACCGTAAGTATACATTAAAATTATCAAAAGATTCGCAACATTAGTCTTTACGTCACTGGAAAGCCAAACACCAAGATCTTCAACCTCAATAATTCAATAATCGCACCAAGTAATACACAATCAAAAGTCAAATTTCTTGGCCCAATATGAAAAACCATGCAGTTAGATCTGAAGACTGGTAATTACCATTTCTCAGACCACAACTCCAAGGTAACTTTTATACTGTTTGACCAAGAGGACAGAAACGAAGCTGTGGGTAAGAATTTAAGTATGAATCTACAATACTCCCTAAAAGCTAAACGCAAGATCAACTCTTATCTTATCAAAGGTAGGACTTGGATCAGAAAGACTTTTTATGCCTAGACTACGTAGAGGTTTGCGCTCGCCCGTCGATAGTTTGCAGCAAATAAATAAATAGTCAAGGCATGACTATCCATGAGTTGGATCCTAAAAGCAATAGGCTAATAGGGGGAAATCGAAGCTAGGGATAATTTAAGGCTTAACTATAGTCGAATTAAAATGACCGAAATGGTCTAGGAGTCAAAGGCAAAAAGGAAGTGAAGCTCATATTGGCAACCAGGTTTAATTTGAATGTTTAAGAATCAGTTAACAAGCAGCATAGGATGTTAAACGAGTTAAATGCTTATTGTTACAAGCTTAAATAACATTGTTGCGGATGAGATTTCCGGGGCGACCATGAAGCACCGAGCTGGGCGGAAGTTACTTTGACTTACCGGGAATTCTCTTCGCTACAAAGCGGAGTATGGCTTCGGAAATGGGAAGATGCATGGTTCAGTAATGACAGAAGCGGACATTTTTCCATCCTACACCTCTCAGTCATGATCCCAGGCTGAGGATGGCACCAGTTTACGCTGAACTTGTTGACTAAGTAGGATGACCTCATCGATCCGCAGTGTATATCAGTGAGGAGGAGTCGGAAACAATGGAACATTTCCTACTGAACTGTGCGATGTTTGCCCCTCAGCGAATGGCTTTCTTTCGCCCTTCATCAACGGTTCTAGACTTACTTGGAATTTTTCCTCATGCGGGTTAGCTTAATTATCTTAATCTGAGATTGGTGATGCAATTTTGCATAGCGTCAGGAACACTAGCATAGCATTGTGTGGAGTTGTGTTAAGTTTTATAGGGCTGATGATCCAAGAAGTTTAGCTCTTATAAATCAATCAGTGAACATCACAAATGTATTTTTACACATTAAATATGATGGAGTACATACACTTCCCTACCAATTCAGTATAGTAACGAATTTCAGCGTAAATTAACAGAAACTTTATTATCAAGTCGTAGGCACGGTGGTTCGTGGTAAATGGTCGTCGAGCCTGGATATGGCCTGAGATTTGTGTAACATCGAGGTAGCATGCCTGAAGTTGCTGCGAACACCAATGACTTACAAGGCTGTAGCCCCTGTCCCCCCATCCAGAGTGGTAGAGCAAAGCTCTGAGACCAGACGTCATGTTGTATGGACTTCGGTCAATGTAAGTATATATAAGGTTTCAGATACATTATGATATTTCGATATTTTACGGTTGTATTTCAGTTGATAGTGGTGTCGTCAACTTTACTTAACGAAACCGTGTATCGTTTCAACGATAATATTGCAAATATCGTTCAGCAGTAGTAGATCTCCCCTCCTAAAGAATCGACTGCTCCACCAAATCTGAGTCATGGAATTGTAGACGCCATGCGGGAATCTAGTAATTTTTTTCTAATCGAGTACTTTTAATTTTCTTTGAATGTGAACGATAAGAAACCTTTTGTTTGATGCGGTGGAGGAGATGAGGTAATTTTTACTTTAGTATTTTGTGTCAGTTATCGAACCACATTTTTTGGTGACATCACTATATTACTATATATTTAGCTTCGATACATCCTAACAGAACTTCTCGATAATGCCCATCCTTAAGAAAATATACTCCAGTCGCAGCATC
This sequence comes from Lithobius niger, assembly GCA_023313725.1. NCBI lineage: Eukaryota > Metazoa > Arthropoda > Chilopoda > Lithobiomorpha > Lithobiidae > Lithobius > Lithobius niger. The sequence continues at coordinate 9,180 of JAHWFP010210258.1, forward strand.
TGGGAACGGCAGTGAAATCCAGTGTGTAGCCATCTAGACGATGTGTAGTCACCGGATGCCACGACGGGAGCATACTTACTTGTTCGAACCAAGTCAGCTAACTTCAGCTTTCAGTGCTCGTTTCTGCACAAACAATCACTCGTCATGCAGTTCAAAACTTAACTGCTAAACGTTGAACTTAATCTGCAAAGTCTCAGTTACTCTGTATACCACCAAAATTTAATTACGTACCAAACTTTTGCCGCAGAGTGCAAAATTATTCAGCAATCATTGCGGATTTCTCCTTTGGCGGCAATCAAGCCTCACATTAGAACTCTGTCACTAATTCGGGACGAACCCAACGCGCCGAGCAGCACGGTGAAATATTTATGCCTACCATCAAAATTCGATTTGTCAATAGGTAAAGAGAACAACACGGGGTGGATCGACACGAAGATGCCCTTCCCACTCAGTTAAGGGAGCGTGACATAACGCATCAAATGGCAAATGAGAATTCCTGAATTTATGCCAGTCATCTGAGATGGCGGCAGACAGTTAAAATCTGCCGCCGGGGGACTTGCCAATTCTCAAATTTAGCACGGGTTACAAGTCGACGGGGATAAAGGAATCCCCCAATAATGTGTGGCTCGTACCCCGCATTCAACGAGACGTAACTTGATTCAACTCGACAGCAACTCACAACGAGTTTGAAAGACACCGGTTTGAGGAGAGCGGGCATGCCGGCCAGCCAGCAGAATTACGAAGTGTTTACAGGGAAAGGGAGGACTGGGCAGGAGAGCATAAGGCTGCTTCAATTCAAATCAAAGTGACCATCGTTGCTCGCTTCAGATTTTACGGTGGTGGTGCGTGTTGTTCATTTAATTTTAGATGAGGTAGACGTTGTGAACCATGAAACCGTAGGCCAGTATAGGTAACTGATGTCCGAAGTTCCTGGAACACTCAAGCCCTACATTGAATTATTTAGAGTGTTATGTTTATTCAATACAAAGTGATTGGTAGAATGCATTCCGAGATAAAGTTGTGTGGAAATATGCCAAATAGAGAAAATCATCCGGTTAGGTTACTAATAATAGACTAGAATTGAATGGGGAAAAAACAGACAATGTTGAGACAAAACTATACCGAAAGCATCCACCCCCCACCCGCAAAAAAAAAAAAAGAGAAAAAAGGAAAAACAGACGGTACAGATACTTGTCCAGGCGTACATTGGAATAATTTAGACTGGCGGCAGCCATAGAAGTAAGGGAAAGAACATTCCAGAGAGAAAAAGCGATGTCGAATGTTTAACTTTGAGTGATTGCCAGGAGCGTTGTCAATAACTATGTCAAGAATGCCAAGGTGTCAGTAAAGCAGAAAAAATCATAAGGGGAGACCATTTAAGATTTGGTAAAGTGAGGATGAGATCTCCGCGATTCGCCTTTTTGCAGCTGTAGGGTACTTAAGGTGACGAAGGCGATCGTGATAAGAGAGACTAGACGAGTTGCTCGTTGATGCTCGCTCATTCTGCGGCGTCTCACTTCGCTCGAGGACATTTCTTGTTGCAACACTTATCCACAGACAGACAATTCCACACCCAAAACAATCATTCAAATTATCAAGCAAATGATCAGAGTAGTACGTGTTTTTCGTTAGGTTTCAGTTTGCAAACAAACGGTAACATGTGCCTAGTCTTTCTGTTCTTTGTGACTATCCTGTATTAATGTCATTCCAGAGTTGTAATGTTAGCATTCTGTAACTACCTGTTACAGCTTTTTTGCTTGGGCTAATGACCTTTTATCCAACGTAGGAAGTCGGTCATTTTCACTACTGCAGAAATATTTAGCTTTCTGCTTACTAAATGTATTTAGGAAAAAGTGCTTTTTCCGATGACTAACGCTGATTTTCGTTCGCTTCGCTCACTCAATCAGCGCAAACATTTCGTCAGAAACGTGACTGAATCAATGTAACTTAGGCCAGCTGCACTCTTTCTCTAGGTTTGTATTGAACATAGTTGTTTACTGCAAATTTTTACTGTTACTTTGGTCTACTAGGCTCGTTTCAGTGTTTGTTTCGCTTCGTTTACCGCTTCTGTCCCAACCTCTAATGCTTTTGGTCAATATGTGCCAATAATAGTAGAAGTTTAAACCACTGCATCATCTAAGTTGCTGCACTCCACTGAGAATTGTTGACAGAGTTAAACACAGAAACTGGTGACAGGAATATTTTAAATCTACATTTACAACATTTCAAAAGCAAGAATCGACCAGAGCAGGAGCGGATTTAATGGTGGTGGTGTGGGGCGATTGGAGGTAAGGGAGATTTCAAATGAGTTTGGCTGCATAATATGCATAGTATAAGCGACGCCAGAGCCGACCACCATGAACCACACATCAACTGAAAATGCCACGGTTTGAACCTGTTAGTCCTACACAAGATACTAACTCGTTCCCAAAGCTGCTCTTGTTTTATCACAAATAAGGAGGGAATCGGCTGATGGCTTTACGTAAACGCTAATGCTCGAATATTGTAGTTTGAAATGATACAAATGCAGACGGAAAAAAAAAATTTTGGCACCCTTTTCTGGTGTTAATATATTTTTTTATACGCAATTTTTCTGTCTTTGTGTTACTGTTAAACGATTATTCTCTTGTCCTGGATTTGTCAATTGTCATAGACTCGATGAATGACTCCAAATTTAAAACGGGTAATAAAATTATACTGCGCAAAGCTACGCGTGTTTACTCATTATTACTGAGAACAAGTTATTGACTCGCTCCTCGCTGGTCCGTTGCCGCCAGACCATTGTTGATGGACGTTCCGGATAATTTTGAAAAAATTTGGTCAACAATCATTAAAAGAGAGATGTCAAAGTGGTTTACGTAATTTAGTCAGACGGCATTTACAATACTCGATCATACAAAAACCCCATACGGGTAAAGGGACCCATCAAGTTTTTGCCATAGAAAGTAGTGATATCAGAGACCAAATGGCTGCCACCAAGTTTGTGGTCCCAACCGTGATGACTCAAGCTTAACTGATAACGCCGAGGTGTCAGTTAGGATTGAGTGGTCAGGGTTGGGACGGAAAACTTGGTGGCAGCCATTTTGGCTCTGATATCACTACTTTCTATGGCAAAAACTTGATGGGTTCCTTTGCCCTTATGGGGTTTTTGTATGATATCACCCCTTTTGGTCGTTTTATGGTTTTGCTGCCATGTAAGTATTGACTGTGAGCTCCTTATAAAAAATATAATTGTAAATAGTTTCTTAAACAGCCTGAAGAAAATCGTAACTTTGGTATAGTTAGTGATCGCTGATTAATTAATTATATTTCCAATAAAGTGGCCGTAGTATTCATTTGAATATAAAACAACTGAGCACGATTAAGTTAGTTTCGTTTAGTTTAGGTCAATCTAGATTATTTTTATGTTTTTTTTGTTTTTGTTTAAGGAGCGGTACCCTTCATGGATTTTCTTCCCCAAAACAGTTTATTCGACGATGATATGCTTTATTCATTTTAGATAAGTTGCAATTACAATGTATCACTTCGATTTAATTATGAAACGGAAACAATAACTTACCCGAATCTGCATTGTTACTCGGCAATTATTGTAGTGGTAATATTAGGTGTTTGTATTGTGTAAAATTTAGTTGGGGTGTTCAACGCAAGGTTCTGGCCTCAATGAAATCACAGGAAAGGAACGGACAATTATGTTAATTACAGATGCGTGTTCCCAACGTTGACGAAAATAGCATTACAAATGATTACATGATGATGATGATGATGATGATGATGAGGATGATGATGTTTTGTGATTTAAAACATTCCCAAATGTAAAAACCATAAAAGGCACCTGTTGGAGTCAAACGTCAACTGAATGTCAAATTTCAAACATATCTGTCGCATACATTATTTTATCTGAGTGGAACTAATAAGTAATAAGTAATTAGCACGAAGTCAACGATGTTTACAGATACCTTTTTCGTATTGAAATTCTTTATGCACAGCCCTGAAACAGGACTTTCTGTTGCCTACTCGGTAAACCCCGCCGATCTATACAATTTCCGTGTGATTGTTGTTGTTCCATTGCTGTTGTTCATTATCAGTGTTTGGGCGAAAGCTAGCACCTGCTTCTCTTACCCGAGACATTAAACTGGCATTGTCTGGTATTGAATGCTAAATATTAATGCGACAGGATTTAGCATTCAATACCAGAAAATGCCAGTTTAATGTCTCGGGTAAGACAAGCAGGTGCTAGCTTCAAGTTCAAGTTTATTACGAGAGTAAATAAAGGCCCCAACGCCA
>JAHWFP010210261.1:4473-17248 GCA_023313725.1 Lithobius niger
CAATGAATTAAAACTTAAAACCTCGTGTTTTTTATATTTATTACCGTGTGACCCAAAATACAAGAAGGGTGGGGAGGGAGAAGAAATACCCAAAAGGCAGTGGCGAACGTTTTAAAGAAAATAGTAAATAAATACATTTTTTCCAAAGATTTTATGCCCCACAGCACGATATTAGGGTGGAGGGGGGAGCCCTTTTACTCCACCATCCTTATTTACTCCACTGCTGAAATGGCCTGAATCGGAAATTATGACAGTAAGTGGAAAGAAAACCGAGGCTAAAATGAGATTCGGGAAGAAAAAAAGTATTTTCTCTTTTTTGAATTCAGCCTGAAATTTATCTTATACCCTCCCCCCCCCCCAATATTTTTTATTTGTTTTCGATTCCCCCGATTCCCTATTGATGGAGAAGGCCTGTAATAAAAAAAAATTTTAAAGCGACATTCAAAAAAATGGCATCAAATAACAAAACCATGATCGCACACAGACAAGCCTTGATGCGGTCTATAGATAGCCACAAGGCACACCGACTCCGGGGAAAAAGTACGGTACAATCAAGCTGCTCGCGACCCACGCCCAGTTTACAAATCGCGTACGGAGTATAGATCTGAGCAATAGACCAAGATTGTGGCTTGTCTACGTTGAACAGATTTCTGAAGAATTTCAGAAGGGTGGGAAGAGGTAGGTTGATTGGATTAGTTTGTTTTGTGATACACCAACGAATCTATTTTGACCAGTGGCTATCGTACACTCGGTTAGTTGAGTCGCTGGTAGCTTTCGTTCGGCCTCTTCTCGATGAATTCCAGCCTCTTTGAGGAGTTTGACGACAGTAGTCACCCGTGTAGGATGAGGTTTGGCATGTTTGGGTGTAGCTTTGTTCCTTTCTGTTGTGATAGAAGATCTGCTTGAAGGGGTAGACTTCTTGGAGTGTCGACTATTAGGTCTAGAAGGAGTGGGAACCATGCTGCTGATGGCCAAAGAGGGGCTATGAGCAAGACTAAGCTCTGACTTTCTTGTATTTTTTTAAGAACTTGTGGAAGGAGCTTAAAAGGGGGGAAAAAGGTAGGCGTATAGGTTGTGCCATGGAAACGTTAGGGCGTCGACTGCTACCGCTGTCTCGTCCGGAATCGGGCTGATGTAGTAGGGAAGTCTGGCATTGTGCTTCGTGGCGAATAGGTCCAGCATTGGAGTGCCCCAGATGGTGAAGAGAGATTTGCAGATGGATTTCTTGAGGCACCATTTGCCCGTCGGAGGCTTCTGGCGTGACAGAGAGTCAGCAATCACATTCCTGTTTCCTGGGATGTGGAGAGGCAGGAGTGTGATGTTGTGTGGAATGCAGAGGTTGAAAATTTCTGAAGTTAGACTGCGCAGGGATCTGGACTTTGTTCCGGCTTCCTTCCTGATGTAGGCCAGTGCAGTCCTGTTGTCGGCCTGGACTTGAATGGTCTTCTTTTGGATCTTTGGGAGAAAGTGCTGAAGGGCGAGTAGAATCGCTCGAAGCTCGAGGGTGTTGATGTGGTCTTTGCAAGTTGGTGGCCAAAGGCCTGAGACTTCTTGAGTTCCTAGATGTGCACCCCAGCGCGTTTTCGATGCGTCGGTAAAGATGAGCAAATCGGGTGAGGGTTCGTGAAGAGGTTGTGTCTTCGTGAGGTTGGTGACGTCCGACCACCAGAGAAGGGAGTCTAGAGGGAAGTCGGGACTGAAGGGAATTTGCTTGTCCGATAGGTCCTGATTGATAGCCCGATTGTCTATGCGATGGTGATGGAACGGCCTGACCATCCAACGACTGTAGGGGATGAGGTTCGCCATTGCGTCCACTTTCCCGATGAGGGAGTTCAATTCCCGGGGAGAGAAGCTTGTCTTCGACCGAAAGAGGCGGATGTGTTGAAGGAGGTCTTCTATACGTTCCGAAGAGGGTGCAGTCGTTGCTGATAGTAGGTCGAAGCAAGCTCCGAGGAACGTGAAGGATTGAGCGGGTAAGAGACGTGACTTTGCATAGCTTATTCCGAAGCCCAGATGGTTTAGTAGGGAGATGGTCTTGTCTTTGTTGAGTTACAAAGTGTGGGGGTCCGAGTCGTTGAGGGCCCAGTCATCCAAGTAAGCACTGGCTTGAATTTGGTGTTGGTGTAGGTTTAGCAGTATTGGTTTGAGGATCATCGTGAATCTTCACGGGGCTGCATTTAGGCCGAAGGGAAGACAACGGAATTCGTAGACCTTTTGGTTGTAGATGAAACGAAAGAGGTGCGTAGATCGCTGGATGGAGCGGGACGTGAAGGAAGGCATCTTCCAGGTCGATCGAGACAGTCCAGTCGTTTGGTTTGAACGAAAGACGGATGGACTCGAGAGTTTCTATCTTGAAATGATCGTTTTGGATAAATTTGTTGAGGGGTTTCATGTTGAAAATCAAGCGGGAGCCTCTTGACTTCTCTGGTCGGGTGAAAATGGAGCTGTGAAAGCCCAGGCCTGGATTGTGGCACTCCCGTATTGCTTCTTTCCACAGGAGTTCCATGACTTCGAACGAAAGAGACGGTGTTGACGGTGGGGAGAATTCCCATGGCGGGGATGCTAAGAGTGGTGGGTTGGATAAGAACTTCGGACGAAAGCCGTGTTTTGTGATGGAAAGGAGTTTCTTGTTTTTCGTTAGTGACTGCCAGGCCGGGAGAAAATGACGGAGTCTTGCGCCGACTGGAAGGCAGGATGGGCGGGAGGCATCATTGTTGGTTCTTGCGAAAGGAGTTCCTGCACCCTGGTGACGAGTGGCGGCTACGTCGATCGGGAGTAGCGGCTCGCTTCTGTTGGTTGCGTTGGCTGGAACGAGAGCGAAGCTGGTCCGTCCGAAAGGGCTGCGAGTTTCTCGGCTGAAAGTGGGAATCGTTCGGACGGGAAGACTGTGCGGGGGCCGCAGGTTTATTCCATTCGTACGAGGGCGGTCGAGGGATGTATTGCTGGTTGTTCTGCGATGAACGATTTGCAGGAGAAACATGTTTTTGCGGCTTGGGTTTTATTAAGATGTCAAGATGTGGGGCTAGCGTCGGAATGAGACCTCGGAAAAGGGTGTCCGATTCATGGATGGGCTGGTTACGGAGTTGGTGTTTTGTTGAGATATTTCAGTTGTTGGCAGACGAAAGAGCGATTTCCCGGAGGAGGATAGTGTTATTGAAGAGGGCTCTGGTTGCCCAGTTGATGGAATGATAGGTGGCAAAACTTGCTTTTTGGAAGAGCTGTGTGATCAGGGACGAAAGGTTGCGAATTTCTTCGGGACTTGCGTCCGCAGATAATTTCTCAGATGGCATTGACCGCAGTGTTGAGGACGTCTGCTTGTGAAGCGACCCGTTGGCTGAGGCGAAGACACTTGTCATTTTCGTAGAGGACGTAGGTTGGGATGTCAGCTTTCTTGGGTATTGTCAGAGCAGTGCCGAAGTCCACCTTCACCTCGCTGCCTAGGAATTCGCATTCCGAGTAAGTTGCAAAATTGTTCGGGTTTGTGCCCCCGTCACCTAGCAGGCGAAAGAAGCTGTTCTCATGGCCCGGTCGGAGTGGTGGGGGTTCTTTGTCGAGAACGAGTGGACCGCCCTTGCCGAGCAGGGAGCCTTCATTTCGCAGGAGACAAGTCAGCAACGTGGTGGATTATCCGAGGAGGTTGCGTGGTTTGGAATCTTTGTCTCTAAGGGCAAACCCAAATCCTGTTTTCAGGCCACGGTTAATCACAGGGGCGTCGGTCGTCTGAGAAGGCTTGAAGAGGAAACAGTCGGGAACGGTTTCTTTGACGGTTTTTGGAAGCGAAGCGATTGGGAGAGTTTGCTCATCTGAGGCTTCATCTGGGAAATGGATCCGTCTGCCGGACGAACGAGGGATGGCGGGCGTCGGAACCGTTGCCGGAGGGTCTGCGGCAGAGATGTTCTCGGACGAGAGGGAGAAGACTTTCGTTTCTTCTGAGTGGTTGAAGGAGATGTTGAGCCCCGTTTGCGTGAGTCGTGGCTGGAGATTGATGCGATCCAGTCTTGCGTGCGGGGGTGATGAACGGAGGACGTGCAAGAAGGAGGCAGCATGGGGTTGTCTTGCATCTTTCGGACAGTGTCGTGGACGATGTCCCGGACTTCGCTGCGGGAGACGCTCCGTCCTAAGTGGGAAGAGTTGGACGATAAGTCCAAGGGAGAGAGTTGCGGGCGGGCGAACGGGAAGCCGCCGTTGCGTGTAAGAGATTTCTTGGCGTCACGATAGATATCTTTCGCTCGTTGGAAATCAGCCCGTAGAGACAAGTCGATTAGTTCGGCAGGTGGGATGCGTTGACCTGGTTGCAAGGGAGAGTCCGAAAGGACATTAGTGCTTGCAGGTGGGGCTTCAGTGAAGGAGACGGCAGGGATTGGGCCGACGGCAGCAAGGTCGAGGGCGAAAGCAATTGCTTGCGGGCGAAAGAGAGCATGAGAGGGAGCAGCAGAAGAAGCGGGAGCTTCGGATGTGGCGGCCACCATCGGGTAAAATCCAATTTCCATGCGATAGCGGAGAACTTCAGCGCAAGGTGGCGTGGAGACACCTCTGGAGGAAAATGAATGCCGATAGCGTGCACGCTGTCGCTTTTATAAGGGAGGACTGCCACGCACATGCACGGTAGGGATATGCAAGCAGGCGCCTGCGCACCGGAAGAAACCTCCAGGGGAACATCACATTGGAGGAATGTAATGCTAAAATTATCAGGTTAAGATTTTGGCAATAAAGAAAGTTGATTTTGTGAAACGTTTGAAGCTTTTAGTCAATTTCACGATTGCTTAAAAAAAAACGCTTGGGTGGGGGGGGGGGCATTAATAAAGCTACTACACAATTTCTGACCATAAGGTATTTTTGGGGGGTGGGCGTTAGCAAAGCCAGGGCGTTTATTAGGCAATTTACGGTATACGGAAGATGCCTTGACTTGCAATGGCGCACCAACTAGCAATTTTCCATCAGATAAATACAAATAAATTCCAAACACGGCTGGCTGTAAATTAGTAGATAGTTATAATATTACATAAATATTTTAAATTATTTTGTTACTAAATGAAATGGAGAGATCGGGGAAATTCCACGATCTTTTCCGTGGCGACACAAATTGCGAACGTCTACGATCCAAAGCATAATGGCGTAAGAAAACCAAGTGAAACAACGAGCGAATAAGAATAAAATACCAGGGGCACCTGGTTGGTTTTAGTTTTTGTTTGCCCATACGAAAATATACTTTCTTATTTTTATTACCAGTTCTCCCCCCCCCCCCATGGCCCATGGAGCTCTATTATCCCCAGCTTTAAAAGTTGGCTTCCCTGCCGGGCTCGTATCTTCTGCGCATGACAGGAACTGGGATCGCCTATATAAGCGGTTCGCTGCAATGCCCAGCATCTTTCTTCCAACCCTCATGAACCTAGTCCATCAGAGGGGAGGCTGGGTGGGCAAAAGGTAATGTTACATTTTTGTATCGGCAAACAAAAATTAAAATCAACCAGGTGCCCCTGGTATTTTAGTCTTTTTATTGCCACAAAAATACTTCGTCACCCATGGCGGGAGGCTAGGTTCGGAGCACCCACAATGCGAGCTGGCAGCCCCTACGGACTATGTCCGTTGTGGAACCCATGTAAGTGTCTCCAGCTTGGACCCCGGGATCCTCAGTCCCATGGGTGAGCATCAGGAACAGCAGAAGCCAGGGGTTGAAACAAACGGTTCGACACTAGGGGAAGGTAGGAGTGCATACAGACAAGATGCCAAACCACCTTGGTCAGGAAGCGATGACAGACATCATCCTGAGTAGGTGCCGTAGACAGACTGGAACCGACGAGGTAACCTTGGACTGGAAACGATGAAGTAATCCTAGTGTGGAATTGAGAGCACACGTGACTGGAAGAGCCTGGAGACAGGAACAGTGTGTTGTTAAGATGAATCACAGAAAACTATGGCAGTTGAAAGAAGAGGAAGGCCGGAGTAGGAATCGGCATGACATGGAACCGCATATAGATAAGTCGAGACGGCAGATGTGGAGGATCGAATCCGATAGGGAAGTGACCATACATCGGGTTTAGGATGGAACTGGGATTGGAGCCTCGACAGGAGAGTGGCACGTAGGTAAAACAACAAGGAAGGCGTTGGGATTGAATCCCTAAAGGAGACTGAAGCCTCTAATAGGCTTGGATCCGTAGAAGTAGGTAGTTCTAAGTTTGAGCCGGGATCCCAGAGATGGCCGAGTTAGCAGGAAAGACAGGGAAGTCATGATAGCCGCGGTGTGAGGCTGGTTGCGACGTAAGGCCGGCTGTGGAGAGGATTGTAGAGCGGCGTGGTTGTCAAAAGGATCGTTGACGAAGGATCATCATCTGGTGGATCAATCCCAAGCGGACCTTCGGAGAACGTGCCCAACTGTAGACCGGTTGTAAAGATGTCACGAGCCGCCTTGGGTAGGAACCAAGAGCACACCACATACACCAGAGTATGTGAACAGGACCAAGGAACAGAGCGAGGAACGGAGGATCAAGGGACGGCGGATCGAGTAGGAGGATCGTCACCAAGTGGATCGTTGAAGAAGGACCGTAATCCGGTGGGACGATCCCAAGTTGATCGCTGCAGGACCTACCCAACTGTAGAGTAGTAGCAGAGATGGCACGAGCTGCCTTGGTCATCAACCAAGAGCATACCCACACACCAAAGGTTGTGAAGGGCAGTGAGGAATGGTGGACCGACGGACAGCGGATCGAGCAGAGGATCGTTGCCAAGGGATTTGTTATCCAGTGGATCGTCGCAGAGCCAATCCATTTGCAGTGAAACTAAAGCCGACACGAGCCGACCTGGACAGTAACCATGAGCACGCCCCAAACATCAAAGACGTAAGGGGGCCCAAGGAACGGAATGGGGAACGGTGGGTCAAGGATCGTAGGACCGGAGAATCGTGGGATCGAGGATCGTCGAACAATGAAAGAACCGCCGCATCGTGGAGCTGCATAGAAAAGAGATGCGAAAGACTCCAGGCGTAAAGATGAGGAACCGGCGGGTAGCTGAAGTACCAATGCTGGATATTAAGACATGTTGACAAGATGATGTTGTTGTTGTTGTTGAGGTGCTGGGCCTTGACACCATCATCGAGCCTTATCCTTTTGTGATCAAGCCCTCAAGTCCACATCGGTTACAAAGTCGTAGAAAGGGAGGTTCCGCAGTCGAAGCAGGAATTGTGTGGTGTTGAAGCAAGAGGCTCGAAGTATGTTGCGAGACATGTAGCGGTGTAGGCCTATAGAGCAGGGAATAGAATATGAATCGAACCAGAAGCCTTGCGGCAGAAATCGAGGTTGGATAGGCCATCCCATGGAGCGGAAGGAGAGTAGAAGCGGTCCTGAGTAACCAAGGGATCGATGGTCGAAACAGTAAGGAATGAAACGTGGGATGAAGAGGGGGAAACCGGGCCTAGCCTTGAGCCAGGCCTGAATCCCGAGCCAGGAACGAAACGAGGGATGAAAAGGGGGAAACCGAGCCTAGCCTTGAGTCAGGCCTGAATCCTGAGCCAGGAATGAAGAAAGTGAAGGAATCGCAGATGGAACTGAGGAACAATCACTAAGCCGGCACGAGCAGACCTGGACAGTAACCAAGAGCATGCCCCAACATCAAAAACGTAAGGGGGCTCGTGCCGGTTTAGGGAAGGAAAAGTGAGGTCAGCATGGCAGGAAAACGGTGTTGATCCTAGATCAGTCCGGGTTCGAACCGCAGGTAGGAGACACCTTAGTCGACTGGAACAGCCAGCAGGTGAAAGGGTTGTAGCTGACAATCCCTTTAGGAATCGATGTACCCATGCCAAGATGGTGAGTGAATTGTAGAACATGATCCTTGGAAGGGCCCAGGCCGAGCGTATGGGCCCAGTCCGAACCTGGATGCTTGTAGTAGGAAGCGAAGACGGACCGGCGGCCTGCATGGCGGGGCTTGAGGTGAGGGATCGGCACACGGTATTGCTTGTTGTGGGTAAATGCCCAAATCCTGCTCGATCCTAAAGGAGGAATCGAGGCCCATGTAGATCCGTGGAAATAGTGGCGAATGGCACGGTGTCACTGTTGATGAGCAATTGTCGCATGATGTGGAGCTTGCTATAATCGGGAATCGAGTCATTCTGGAACGGCACAACCCTGTTGGGGAGAGGTCAGTGAAGAAAGATCCGACGATTCGCTCTTTCTAGCTAAGGTTTTATACGATGGAGGCTGCTCAAATGCGTGCGCAGTGGAGTAGTAATAAAATGTACCATACGAGAACACTTCCGGTTGGCCGCCATCTTGGATTATGACGTCACAACCGGAAATGACGTCACAAACCGGAAGTGACGTCACAAACCGGAAATGACGTCAAAAACTGGAAATGACGTCACTAATTAGCATATTGTAACTGATGACGTCATAATTACCCCCTTTTCCCTCATTTACCCTCATTTACCCTATTTACCCTTCTTTACCCCTTCAACATATCGAAAACACAAGAAAGTAGTCAAAGTGGTTGAGACTCCTGGTACAACAAAAGTTTATCGTTCTTTCGGTGATCAACCATATTCACTACCCGAAATATTCCTTTAACGTTCTCGATACCTGCGACGACCGCTGCGCTGTCTGTCTGTCAAGCCATAATCGCTTCTCAAAACAACATCATAAAACTTCACACGCAATAGAACGTAAACACCCCGAAGGCAACTCTCGTTTCAAACGTGTTTTTTATAGCCTCGTGTTTACGAGCTCTAATTACAGGCTGTGCCCAACACTGAACACAAGGCTATCATTACACAAAGCATGATTTGTTGCTCTACAGACCCAGTATCTAGCAAAAATATTCTAAGTCTGAAGTTAAAAAAAAAATTGGCGTGGATTTGGGGTCAAAACCAAAAATTTCCCTAAAAGATAGAATTCCATATCAGGAATTCTATCTGTAAGCTAGACAGAGTTTTGTTTCGCGCGGGCAATAAGTTATATAATTAAAGGAGCGAGCTCGGCAGCTTCTGAAGGTGCCGAACCACCTTTCTGAACCATCTTTTAAAGTTTGAAAAATATTTAAGAAAATAAACCAAAATAAAATGGTTCAGGCACGCAATTAAAAAAATAGATTTTAAATTTTTGAGAGATAAAGCAATGTTTTGTACTTGCAAATTTTGAAAATAATAAATTTTGTAAAGTTAATTTACTGCATATGTGTTGTAGTAATTCATATGTTGGAAAGGGGGAGGGAGGGGATATAGGATCTGTGGGGCAAATTTTACCCCTTGCATAGTGCTGTACAAAGACAAAAAATGCATCTTTAAATATTTTTAATGTATTATATGTTTTCGTTTCTTAACTAAGCAATAAGTTGCTTCATTATTGCTTAAAAAGAAACGATAAACATATAACACTAAATATTATTAGATGCATTCTTCGTCTCCGTACAGTTCACTTTGTTTCATTTTATTAAAAAAAAACAAGCAAAAGCGACAGCACAATTCTTCGTTCTCCAATCCTAAGAAGAAAAAAAAAGAACAAAAAAAAAACATGATTCAATACATGAAAACAAAACAAAGCATGCATAAAATAACACGAACAAAACAACTTACAGAATGAAAAAAAGTTTCACTATTTTTGACAGAGTTCTAAAAAGAAAAAAAATTCCAGAAATTTAACATAATAATTTAAAATTATCATTATTAAGACAATACAATAGTAACTACTTACATTCGACATCACCACTAGTAGGTGGAATGGGCCTCAAAGAAGCCCTGGTCGTCCGTATAACCGACGAGAATCTTACTGTTTTTCTCGCTGTCGGCGGAGGAGGTGGAAAACTAAATGTTGTTTCACCATCACCTCCATCTTCCAATAGTGGAGGAGGTGGAGGCAAAACAAAGGACGGCATTCTCCCAATTACGGGAGGATCCCGTGTCGGTAAGGGTGGTGGTGGCGTAGTACGAAAAGTCGTCATTGGAATCTCATATCCTGGTGGTGGTTCGTTTCCAATTCTATGGTAAACATTTCCTCCACCACCTCCACCACCACCACCACCACCTCGAAGTACAGGCTCCTCCGAAGGATTCCACGGGGCGAACTTGTTTAAGACCGTGTAAAACACGGTCCCACAAGCCGCCCCGAAAACAATCGCAAACGCAACATTTGCCACAAAGGCGAACATGGCTGAATGACTATCTGCACCAGAACGACAGATTCATACATTATTGTTTTAAATTCCATTTAGCTAAGAGACCAATCACGTTATTATTTTCAGTTGAGCTGCCCATTCAAGAAGCGTGTGAACGAACTAAGAAGAGATCGGACTTTGACAGACTACGTCACCTCTAGATCCCTAGACAAAAAAAAAAAAAAATACAATTTAAAGCTTACCTCCTCTCAGGCACCGCACATCACACATCGCTGGCACCTTTCACACGCCAGCGCAGACACGAATTCTAAATTATCGTTTGCACCAACGTGCAACCCCATGCTCAAGGAGTCGCAGCACTGTAAAAATAGAAAAAGAAACAAAACACACAAAAAGAAAGCACATCACATAAAAAGAAATTAAAAGAAATAAAATGTAATAAAAGGTGAAAAAATGTGAAATAACCGTATGGCAAACGATAGTGTGACAGATCACAAAGGCAATTTGCCCCGCTAATGGTAACTAGAAAAAAAAAAGAAAAAACTTAAAAACGAAAAATTTCAACCAGAATTATTTTGAAACAAAATTTGAAGTATAAAAATCTCTATCATACATCGATAATGTCCCAAAAAAATATTGGAAGAGCTCCTACGTCTTCCGCAGGAACAAAGCAAGGATCCCCTTGCTAAAAAGAAATTAAAAAAAAAAAAAATTTAAACTTTTTAAATTCAAACGTAAGTCTGAAGGAAAACTAAATTTACTTCTTAACAACTTACTCACCAAACACCGTAGCACAAACTCAACAAATGAGAGTTTGCATGGAGAGGAATGAATAAGTGCGTCCATCTCGCTCGGTGCCCAGATGCAAAATGACCCAAAATCGCGTCCTTCATAATCACCATTCCTCAAAAAAAACTTAGATTTTGCATAGCAACACGTGACGAAGGACAAGTTTCAACTTGCAAACAGACTCAAGGCTAACCAGAAAACGCGGTCAACTACTGTCCAAACCAACCAGCCAATCAGAATTGAGAACCATGGAGTTAATTTTTTCAAGACTCACAATCCTCGCCTGTGACGTAGTAAGCGGGGAAATTTCAGGGACTAAGGCTCTCTAACACCCACAATGCATTTGGGGACGTATAAAAACCCTAGGCAGAGAGGAGAAAACCGTCACAACCAAATTTCCAAAAGACCAGTGAAGAACTCTCTCCCTCCGTTCGTCCAGGTAAGCCTGATTTATTTTTCAAAAAAATTCCTTAATTTTTACTTAATTCTCGTTCCCACCTCGATAAATACATGAGGTTAGACTTACATTTTTTTTTTCTTCTTTATTTCTTATTTTAACAGATGAGAAAGGTATTTAAATATGGGCGACTACTTTAATTTTCTAGATTTAAACTTCTTCGATTTAGGCGGTGCTCACAAGCTACTAGTTACAGTCCCCAATAAATCATTATACGTACATATTCGCAGATACGAATTGAGTGATGAAGGTGTAATTCACCTTTTAAATGGAGTCAAAATTTCATTGCACGATTGGAGTCGTTTTCACGACCGTTTAAATTCTTGGCAATTTTTAACGAATCTACCACAAACGTTGTACGATTCTGAAACTTTGAAAATTCACATTTCATTTCCAACTGAGTACGTTACTTTTGAAGCACCCACACGTGGTGGATGTGTGGTGATGTCAGAAACGCAATTTAGTAACCTAGCTCGTGCAGTTAAACTAATAAATAAATGGTTGTTTAACAGCGTAGACGTTCATTTCCGTTTTACCGAAACCTGATTTTGTTTTCTTTATATAGAAAAATGAGTGATTTCGTTCTGAATCTCGGCGGAAACATTCTTTTTAAGATAGATTACATAAATTCAAAAGTTCAACTAACGCGTTTTTCTGTAAGCGATGGGAAATACTCGATTCACGAGGAGCAATTCTTCCTAGTAACGTTGCACGAATGGCAGAAAATAGAACAATGTTTACCGTCTTTCATACAGGACGCAATAATTAATTTGCCGGACGTGCCCACATTATTGTACCTTTCAAGCGAAGCGCTAGTTACATTAGACGAAGAGTTTATTTTTTTTTCTGATAACGGTTTAATTTCTTTATCCCTCAATCAAGTGACTATTTTAAAAGAAAACATGGACTTGGATTTCGATTAAATTTATACAGCACCAGGTTTCTCTTTGTGCTTTTGAAAATAATTTATGTTTTACTTTTTATTTTTTTAGTGTTTAACTGCGTTTCGTGCATGGCTAACCCTCTCCTACCCATAAAACCTAAACACAGCGTTCACCTTGGTCATAACATTTTCGTGCAGGTGTCAGAATTCAACAACAGTCTAAAAATCCACATTAGGAAATATAACCCAAACCCTGTTGGATATACTGCAACCGCGTACGGAATTTCGTTAAACCCTGATGATTTTTACCATATTAGTTCGTTGTTCCCGAGCTGGGTTCCAATTACTGAAGAATCTAACCCCATGCAAGTGTTGATCGAAATACCAAAGTGTACTATCACGTGTTATTACAATCAACCTCAAAATCGTAACGTGATCAATTTTGCTAACGCGTACAGAAAATCGATCGACCTAACGGTGGACCAGTTCAAAGTATTGGTCGATTCAACTGACCAGATCTGCGAGTGGATACAACTGCTAACAACTCA
>JAHWFP010210263.1:0-27244 GCA_023313725.1 Lithobius niger
CTGGAGGATTTTAAACTCTCTAGATACGCCCAGCTCAGACACCCACCTGCGCATGCGCGAGTCCGCGCGCGCAGGTCCTCCATAAATAGTGCTACGGCGTAAGCCAGCCATCTACTTTTCCTCACGAAATGTCAACCATGATGGTTACTCGAGAGGGGAGGTCGGGTGGGTATTTACAGGTAGTGTATTTTTCCCCTTAGGCAATAGAAACCAATTTTGACCTCCCCCAAGGTAAAATTGGGCTTTCTAATGTAACGGCGGACGCTACGACGGCTTAGGTGCTTGTAACGCCCCCGGTTTCCCTGGTGTACGTGGAGTTTCAGCTTGAGGTTAATCGGTGTTAATGACGACTTTTTACGTTATTCAACACAGCATGGACACTATCCCAGCATGGGGGATGAAGCGCCGGTCCTAATTAAAGGGGCCTAACCTTAAACGGTCGGTATCGCTGCTACCAACGGTGGATTTAACTATTTAACTAGCTAAAATCTAAAGATGGGCTACATATTTAATTTTACACTAAAATACAATTAGCCTACCGTAAATCGCCTATTAAACGCCCATGGGCGGCTAAAAATAATTCGATAAAAAAGTGGAGGGGGCGTTAACAAGGCTAAAACAAAATTTCTGACCTTAACATATTTTTTGGGGTGGCCGTTTAGGCCTAAATCCATCACGGTAAAGTTGATTATTCACGTGCGTGGTCTGGGTTCAATCTAGCATTAACACAATCTTTTTTTTTTTTTTAGCGAATCGGAAAATTGATTAAAAGTTTACCGAAATCAACACTTTATCCCTTTAAATCTTGGTTGTGCTGCAGCAAAATTAACGAAAATGTTCATAAATTTAACGAAATCAACATTTAATCCAACACTATTCACGGGAGCATTTGTAATCACGGAAAAGTCGGCAATATTAGGCCTACGCGATCGATCATTGATGTGCGTAATATGGATTCCGTCTAGTGAAAACACTACCTTTTTCCCATTTATTCTCAAATTTAGTTTATTAGATCGTCATAATTCAAAGTTAAAATTAATATTTAGCCTTCAAACACACAAACCTCCAAAACAGACAATGTGATTCACCCGCTGGAAAACGCGTGTGTTGACATTTATCACCATAGACTTATATATTGTCGTCCAAGACAGAAGTTCCGGCGGAAATAGACGCGTAGGTCTGGACCCGTGGGGCCCCAGTAGTGGACGCGAAGTGGTGGACGCGTCAAGACCGCGTAAGCGCTTGAAACATTCGGTCTACCGCGTCCGTTATGACGTTACTTCGGTTGGCGTTTTCCGATCGTGAATCGCATGTCTGTTTTGAAGGTTTTGTGATGGTTAAAAATTAGTTTTAACTTTGAATTATGTTAGATATTGGAAGGAGGACGAGCTAAAAAAAAAATTTGAGAATAAATGAGAAAAAGGTATAGCGTTTTCACTAGACTGAATCCATATTACGCACATCAATGATCGATCGCATAGGCCTAATATTGCCGACTTTTATGCGATTACAAATGCTCCCGTGAATCGTGTTGAATTAAATGTTGATTTCGTAAAATTTATGAATCTTTTCGTTAATTTTGCTGCAGAACAACCAAGATTTAAAGGGATAATGCGTTGATTTCTTTAAACGTTTGAAGCTTTTAGTCAATTTCATGATTGACTAAAAAAAAGATTGGCGAGAGGGGGGGGGGGGGGTTGATAAAAGCTACTATACGATTTCTGACCTTAAGGCATTTTTGGGGGGTGGGCGTTAACAAAGCCAGGGCGTTTATTAGGCGATTTACGGTAATCAAGTCTAGCAAACGACTGAAGCTTAAAACTCTTGGTTTTATTTTTGCGACAGAGAATGAAAGATACACTTTACATTACAGTTTGCTTCTAAAAGCTTTTGAATACCATTGATTTAAAAGCAACAAGTTTGAATTTACAAAGTAGCAATTCACAAATCAGACAAACACACTTGGTTTGAATAAAAGTTTAAATTTTCACAATAGAAAAAGTAATATTAGGTGCTCCCGGAGACACCCACAAGACTCAACAGCCGCAACTGATAAAAGTCTGACAGTATGTTTCTACATGATCAACCGTCCACAGTTATGTTTTTAAGTTTTCCAAGTACAAAAAGATCAACCTCCCTTAGTTCCCTCGAGAACTGTTCTAAGTTATAAAAAGCCCGGCAATTTTACACTTAGGCATCAGTTTGTTTCAATTTGACTTCCACAAAGATCAAACCGTCATTAGTTTAAGTTAAAAATCCATTTAAAATAAACTGGAAAAGTTGGTTTTTAGTAAGAGAACCACTCTGACGTTATGGGGAGAGGAAACCTAAGATGCCGCTACAGGCGTCTCCACCATAATTTTCCCTAGCTAGAGAGTTAAGTTTACGTTTTTAAACTAAAATTTAGAATATGGGGGTCCTAAACTGAACTTTCAAAAGCTAAACCATAACATACGAACCAGTACCATCGTGCCCGGCATGGCATTCTCCGGACATGGCGTCTCCACTCCCGACTGGCGTGACCCTTCTCTAGCTTGAGATCTGTGAGCTGTGCTAACTATGCATTCTGGGGCTGGGGTTTTATGCTGGAGAGGGGGGAAAGCGCGGACGTCGAGGATAGCTGCGGGGGTCTGATTGGCTGAGGGCCTCGAGAACAATGGAAAGTGGGAGGAGAAGTCGGTTGAACAAAGGAACTGGGTGCAGAGCCGTTTGAAGGAGTAAGGACATGTAAAGACGGAAAAGATAGGCATGTTTTGAGTTTCACTCAATTAAACTTTGGGAAATAGGCCTTTACTTTGTATTATTGGCTACGGATTGAATATTTACATGTTTGTAACGTGAATAGGCTCTTGTTAAAGCTTAATACTTTGGCTTGGGTAATGCATAAAGCATTACTATTAAATTTTATAAGCTTTAACTGTAAACTGCAGTGTTATACACCACAACTAGTTTTGGCTGGAGGGGGGGGGGGGGGGGGGGAGAAAAAACTAGAAGTTTTTGCGCAGTTTGACTTTCGGAAATGAGTTAAACAGATCTTTTTAAGAATTCTTTTAGTGTTTAATAGTAGATCAAGCTATTCGTAGATTTTGGTAGGTCTCAGTCAGGTTAGAGGAGAACTGAAATAAACATATATACACTGAAAATTCGTGTCCGGTAGAATGCCAGGTCGTAATACGTTTATACGTTTGGACATATGATAGCGTTTCTGGGGGTAAAAGAATATAAATAAAGTATAAATGCGGTTAAATAAACTAGCTTAGTTGAATGCTATAACGCATTAAGTTACTGAGAACATTTAACGTTTAAAATTTTTAAAGTTAAAATTCGATTGTTGTGGAAATTTTTCATATAGATTGCGGCCGACAAACACAATAAAAAATTTAACACTATAAATGGTTGTCTGTATAAATCCTCTCACAATACACTAAGCTAGTATGTTCGGGCTTTTTGCCCTAAAAGAAAAGGGATAAAATAAAAATGCAAAAATACAGAGTTCAGCAATGGCGGCCATGTTGAAGGTATGCTGTAGTGGCTTGGAGATGATCTTCAAACGTCGTTTAAAGGTTCTTAATGGTGGAAAGTCCGGATTTGGGCTTCCCCAAGTGTCTTGTATTTGGACAGGCTATGTATGTAGAAAGTTTAAGCCGATTTGGTTCGTTATTAAAGAAACGGCGAAATGTGCCTCGGCGAGGCATTTGGGTGCCTCAAGAAAAAAAAAATTTCATTTTTGAAAAACAGGCGTTTTTCGGTGACGCTCGTTTACACTATGTAACAAGGTTCATAAGCTGGTAAACGAATATCTCTGTTCTCAAAGTCAGCTTTAACATACGAGATGCTGTTAGAGGCAAAAGCATTTGCTACTAGCGTCATAAAATGGTGACTTACACAGCAACAACATCTATGAGCATGCAGATGCATTTACAGAGCTTTTCTACAGGCTTATATCTGGTGTAACATTCTGCATAACGTGCCTGCCCTTGATCCAATGGATTATGAATACCGTATTCTAGACGAGCTTTTGGCTCCGG
Organism: Lithobius niger; assembly: GCA_023313725.1. Lineage (NCBI taxonomy): Eukaryota > Metazoa > Arthropoda > Chilopoda > Lithobiomorpha > Lithobiidae > Lithobius > Lithobius niger. Next base: position 4,029 of record JAHWFP010210263.1, read on the forward strand.
TCTTGGAGGTTGAAAGAGTTCCAGATGATTTTCCATCGCCATGAATATGTGCAAAGTGTACAAGTGAAATAAAACATACTAATTGAATGATAACGGTCAACAATTAATTGAAATTTCGTAACAATGCAGATATCTGTTTTCAACACGGCTACCATTATAACTTCATTACCAGAGTGATGCACATCATGCCTGGGTATTAAAAATGGAAACGACTGCAGCCAGTTTCATAACTTTAGGATAATACGTTTAAGAGTTACAAGCTATTTTACTTACGTGCTGGCAGCCATCTTGGTTTCAATATGGCTACCAGACTGAGTCATTAAGTATTTAACTTGGATACCAAATTAAACACTTAAAAATATTGTATTGCCGTTAGTTACCGTAACTTCTGGTGGTCAATTCATGATTTTCACATCTTTTTAGAAAAATGGCAGCCATATTGGTTTTCAAAATGGCGGCCATGGAACTTCGTTACCGAAAAAAAAGATGTGTATCATGTAGGGTACTCAAATGGGAATTGATTGCTGTCAGTTGCATCATTGTAGGATGATATTTTCGAAGTTACAAGCAATTTTAAGGATATAATGGCAGCCATCTTGGTTTTCAAAATGGCGGCTAAACTGACGTGATCCGAAACATGTTATCAATAAAAAATGAAAGCTGAGCATCCATATAACTCGTTGCAAAAGTCAAACTTCGTGGACCTAAATGTTCCTACAGGACTATATTGTAGCTCCTATACTACTATCTCTTGCCTACAACTATGACAGTCAAAATAATCAAGCTATCGACATTCTCATTTGAGCTGACTACTACTGGAGACTTATAAGCGGAAGAATGGTAAGACTGACAGATGGTCTAGTAGCAGTTGAAAGCATATTTGGCTGGGTACTTCAGGGTCCGCTAAAAGAAGCATCAACTTTGATGACAGAAGTACAAGCACTGCATGTCGCAATTCGTGAAGATTTGCATCACGACTTGGACACTCAAGTTAAGATTTGGATACTATAGGTATTACCGATAGGCACGACGTTAAGACTGCACTTTCCAAAAATGACAGACAAGTCTTAGACGAGTTTGAAGATACAATAAAGTATAATCGGCAATGATACACTGTTCGACTACCTTGGAAAGAAAACAGTGAACAGTTGACAAGCAACAAATCCCAAGCCAAGAAGCGTTTAAATCAATTGATTGGCTACGGAGAAATGAGGATTTAAGGACACGATACTCTGATGCAATGGCTACATACAAGGAAGCAGGGCATGCAGAGTTAGCCAAATCCCAAGAAAATGCAGAGCACATATATTACATGCCACATCATGCAGTCATCCAAGAAGACAGAGTTTTTACAAAGTTTCGTGTGGTTTTCGATGCCTCGTTTAAAGAACCAGGAACATTATCCCTTAATGACTGTTTGCATATAGGACCATCATTAAATGCTGAAATAGTTGCTCTCTTGCTGCGATTCAGAAGACATACAGTAGCCATTGTAGGCGATATTGAGAAAGCCTCCCATCAAGTGGAGCTAGCAACTGAGGACAGAGCTGCAGTGCGGCTACTATGGATCCAATCAGATTGGGATAGTAAAGGACCAGTAACTTAAGTCGAATGGAGAATGACCCGAGTTGTATTTGGAGCAGGACCAGGACCATTTTTGCTGGCAGCAACTGTAAAGCATCATGCAAAGAAATACTCAAGAGAGTTTCCTGTGGCAAGCAAAGCTTTAGACGAAGATTTATTTGTTGACGATCTTCTTACCGGGGCCTCATCATCTGCGGCAGCCTATACTTGTACGAAGAAGTAAAAGAAATGTTGGGATGTGCAGGAATGCCATTAAAGAAATGGGTATCATCTTCTGACAAAGTTCGACGCCTTTGGACAGACACTAATGAATCGCAGTATCCGTTTTCTAAAGAAATTTCTGATTCAGCTTTGCTGAAAGTGCTTGGTTTGTGGTGGGACTCTATACTTGATGTTTTCCGGTATGACCCAGGGCCATTGTTGACGTTTTTAACTAACCAAAGTAAAGTTAGCAAGCGCTTGGTCCTACAAGCATCAGCTCGATTATTTGTTCCCCTTGGTTTGGTATGTCCTGTTTTGATAGATATGAAGATTCTCTTCCAAGATCTATGGATACGAGGAATAGGTTGGGACGATAACATTCCAAAAGAACTTCAACAAAGGTGGGTGTGGAGTCGTCACTTGTGTGCTCCACAATGGCAGCCATCAATTTCATGTCAATATGTTAACCCTACCAAGATACCCCTTTAACTACTAATAGGCTATTCCATAATTGTATATAGTCTTAAGTTCATCACATGACTTCCTTGTATTTAAAGAGCAGTAAACAGGAAGTTCGCTGTCTTATCAGCTGTAGCCTACACTCTGGTAGTCCGTGGCAGTGTTACCATTGGTGCCCACGATGGGCTTAGGTGTATCCATGCCAAGGACATTACAGTTGGCGACAAGTCCGGTACCTTTGGTAACTTTAAATTTAAGCTTAAACTGATACGTCTTCAACCACATCTTTGCTACATATTTGTGGTAAGTTGCAAAGTGAGTTGCAAAGTGGTAAGTGAAGGAGCAGAGTTATCAGAATATTTTTCCAAGGAACGAAGATACAACGTACGCAACTAGCGATCGGGAATAAAGAGCGGGAAAGATTAATGGCTTACCTGTAGGTCCATACGTAGCAGTCCTCTTCCGAAAAAAGCGTTCCACAGATCTACTGGAGATCAGCTTATTCATGACCGCATACGAGCCGTAGGCCTACGAGGGATTTCCTTGAATCTTTCGGGAGCTCTTTTCAACGACGTCCGTCGGCCATGCTGCCGACGTCAACAGTGAGCTTCCTTGAAGCCAAGAAACGTGACATACGCGCCGCGTCTCACATTTCCCCCACTCGCGTTCTGGCTTCATGAACGGAGTGAGGACCTTCTTCCTCCTTAGTGGGTTGCCTGACTCTCCTTTGAGTCAGACGCTCCTTGTCGAGATCTTTCTTTTCTTCTCGACTTGTTAGACTTGGTCTTTTCTTGGATTTTCTTGACTTCCTCGTCAAAAGCGTCCATCTGGTTGACCATCTCGTTGCGTTAGTCTGGTGATGCCACCAACCATCTGTCCATATAGTCGTCATAGTTGACCCTCTGAAGCATCGCTCCGTCTCGTTCGAACCACTCGATTTTTAACTTGCTTTGACGAGCGTAGAGTCGATCTCCTCTGCGATGTGACTCCTTCTTCGAACTCCCTGCGTGCAGTTTGTATTGCCCTCTCCACAGTCTCCTGGATGGAACTGGTCATAAACCGCAGGTTCCCCCACTGCCACTCACTCAGTTGGAGAGGCCTGTGGGCCGGGCATCTCTGGCACTTGACCTGGTGCTTGTTGTGGTGGTGGCACATTCACAATTGCTTGAGCAGTTTGCGTGACTTTTCTTTCCTCAGTCATATCGAGGCTTGGCCCCGGATCCATCCCTCTACAGGAATCCCTAGGGGTGTCCCAACCATGTGTCACGTACTTCATGTCTCTTAAGTCCATTTAGTGTTTGCCTGGTAGCAAACATTTTCTTCGAACCTTACGTCCCGACTCTCTACTACCTTGCGTAGCTCGGGTACCCACAGTCTGTAGCCACTTCTCTCTACGTCATATCCCACCAGATATCCAACCCTGGACCTAGCGTCCAACTTGTTCTGTGCAGGCTCAACAATTTTTACGTAGGCTTTGCATCTAAGTTTCCTAAACCTTGACACATCGTTTACGTGGCCTTGCCAGCTGTGTATGGGGGATTCGACTGCTAGTCTTCCCACTCCTGCATTACGCAAGTAGCATACTATCCGTACAACTTCTCCCCACAGGAACTTTGGGATACCACCCCCCACTAACGTTGTACGGACTTTCTCCATCAATGTGCGATTCAGTCGTTCTGCGACTCCATTTTCTTGTAGAGAATAGGGGTGCGTCTTAAGATGCTTAATGCCATTCTCTTCTAAATCGGCTTCGAAGAATCGTCCACAAAATTCTCCTCCATTGTCCGATCGGACGGCTTTTATCCTTTGCCCAGGCTCGGCTTCCACTTCAGTTTTCCAAGCCTTGAACTTTTCTAATACATCACTTTTTTTTCAACAGGATTACCCACGCTCGCCTCGTGTGGTCATCGATGAAGCTCAGATAGTACCTCTCCCCATTCAACGTAGGCACAGGCATTGGTTCGCAAACGTCAGTGTGGATTAGCCCTAGTCTTGAGCTCGCTCTCTTGACTTTTCTAGCCTTGAATGGTAGTCTTGGAAAACGTCCGACCTGGCATACATCGCATTTCTGACTTGGACGATGAATGTTGGCATCTTCTAGGCCACGAACTAATTCCTGTCTCTGCATACGTTTTATTAGTTCATAAGGCATATGACCTAGCCTTTCATGCCACCGGTGGAAATCGTTTCTTTCCGAACTTCTTTCTTCCCCCCCAATCGATTCTTCACTCGTATTGGTTTCTCTTCGTCCAAGATTTCTTTTCCCTTCTTGCATGTTTAATTTTTTTACTTGATGTTTCTGTGATGGTCCCTTTAATGGTGTCTCGACATCCAGAGGATACAGATTATCCCATCGTCTGTTAATGTCCAGCATGAGTCTCCCATTAGGGTCTTCCACCGTACATCTGTCATCCGGGAACGACACTCTACACTTTGCCTTTTTAGAATTCCAATGGATACAACATTAGTCTTTAATGTTGGTACATGGTAAGTGTAGCGGTGCTCACAGGTCCTAGAGGTGCCTACTGTTCTGCACTAACATCTGGTGTGGTCTCGGGAAAGTTAGAAGTACTTCGGGTGGCCGTTTTTACTTTTGCGGAGTTTAAACAAGCATGGCAGTCACTACTGCACGGTTAGGAACAGAGCGTCTATGTCCTATCTGAAGTTTTCGTACTATCTAATCGTTTTTGGTTCACTGCCACCAGGTGGGTGGTTTAATAAACAGGGGAATGAAACACTTTACAGGGCAACTAGTCTACAAATAGCTTTGAATAAAAGCACACAAGTAATTTACAGAAAATAAATTATCGGCAACGAATTTACATTTAAGAAAATTCGCACTTACAATTTCGAATAGAAAAAGTTCTTTGGTGTCACCTAAACACCTCTAACTTAGAAAAAGTACCTCACAGTTTCAATCTTAGTCTAATTTAAGATTATGTTTCTAGGCATCTTGCACAAGATCAAATCTACTTATTCACATTGAGTCAAGCTAGCAATAATCAGGGCCCTACCATCGAAGTCTGTGCTTCTGTAATTTTGCTACAGGACCTTGGTGATCTCAAAATAAATGCTTGATTACATGTTGTAAAACAAACAGAAAGAAAGCCGGTTTTTATAAAGGGGACCCTTAAACCCTTAAGTTATGGGAGGGGAGACCAGAAAATGCCGATGGTTTTAACTACCCATAATCACGAAACTCCAGTCAAACGTTAAGTTTAAATCTTTAAATAAAAATTTAGAAATAAAGTTCCGAAAAATTAAAATAAAGCTAAACTACTACCTTGCCCGGTATGGCAACACTCGGACTGGGGACATCTCTGCTCCGACCGCCGTAGTAACGTCTGACTTGGAGTTGAGCCAATGCTGTAGATGCAGTCCCTCAGGTCTGTTTTATACCTGCTGCCTGCCTGCAGGTAGGAGGGAAACCGCGGTCCTGTAGGAGAGCGACAGAGGGGGGGGTACGGGGTAGAGGGATGCCTCGAGGAGGAGAGAAGTCTGACTCTGGCCGACCAGGCTGTCACTACCGGAAGTTGGCATGGCAGCGCGGACGGGCAGGGTAGCCTTGGACTCTGATTGGACAGGGATTGAAAGGAGCTTGGATGGCAAAGGGAATTGCCGACTTTGGGCGATTTTAGAGGCCTTAGCTTGAGAAGTGCTTCGAGTTAAACTCATAACGTGAAAATAGGCCTATATATATATATTTTATGAAACTACAATGTTATGCATTGCAACTATTGAAGGAAGGGGGGGGGGGGACGAAGTGTTTTGCTCAATTCTTTAAACAAACGTGATTTTTAATAGAAGGAACGTTACTATGATCGGAGCCCTGGAAAAAAAATACAAGATACACACTTTTGGAAAAGCTGTCCGGTAAAATTCGAAGGAAAGTGTTGCCGAGTTCAGTAGTGTTCAGAGACCTAGTTTTTGCTAAACTGTTGCCCAATTAAATTAAATAAAAGGTTAAATATACCAGCTTATTCCCTGAATGCTATAACGCATGAATGTGTGAAAAATTATTGCAGCCGCGAATAATAAAAATTACAGTCGAAGTTTTCATAAATAACTTGGCCTTCGTTAAAATAAAAACATCAAGTGTTGGGTTTTCCAATACATGCATGTGAGGATAAATCTTCCTAAACAACACTAAGCTGGTTGGCTTTATGCCTGCAAAAGAAATAAAATAATTACAATTTTATTTACGAAGTGTTGAAAATGGCGATTGAAGATTTGCGTGCGGCACCGGTCATTTTGGTGACTTTTTCAAAATGATGTGGAAAATTATTGAAGAGGAAATTTAAAGTTCTGTTTTCGCAGAAGTCTTGGGAAAGTGTAGGTCTATTAAGGGCCGCAAATTTCAAACGTTTTGGTCCATTTTTCTTGAAGATATGGTGTTTTGAAGACGGAGGTATGGATAGGCCTAATGAGCGCTAGCGAGCGCTAATGAAGAAAATAATGTTCGTTGCGAAAACGATAAACCCTCAGGTTTTTGATCTTTTGAGCAGAGGTCTCCTCTCAAATCTGTTGGTGAAGACTAGCTTCTTTACATAAGCTTGTACAAATTCAATACACCTGCCTTTCACCACTAGCACTATAGTCCCTACCCCCGTGACTGGGACTGGAGTATCGTCGGCTGTCAACGCATACCTATTTTTCGTGACTTTATACTTTGTGAAGTCATTCCTGTCGTTTGTCATCACCACCGAAGCTCCCGAGTCAATAATCCACTCGTTCTGGTCCTTGGGATTTCTCTTCGATGACTGCATTGCTACCTTCGAAATCCTGAACCACAGGTTTGAGTTGCGTTGGTCTGACCTCTTATTCTTGTTGTCCTGCGATGACTCACTGTCGCTTGACTTGCTCCTGTTGTTTCGCCGGTGCAAACAATCTCGAGCGTAATGGCCTCTTTTGTTACAGACTTGACACTTGACTTGTCCTTTGCCGCTCTCTGAATATTATTCTTCTTAATTTGCTTTTGCTTCACAACTAACGTGCACTTCTCGTCAGCCACTACACTCGGGCGATCCCACCTTGAAGATCTGCGCTCGTCTTCTAACAAGAAGTTTTCTATGTAGTCTGGATTGAAGTTTGCTGCATCAAGAGAATCTGTTGATCTAAGAACGTCATTATATTCGGCTGGCAAACCACACAACATCAATAACGTGACAAACTCGTCGGATATTGTAGGACACTGTGTCATCTTGGCCACCCTAACTAAATCTCTCATTCTAGTCAAATAGTCAGAGAGTCTTTCATTAGTCATCATCTTGCAACTAATGAGGTCCTTAAATGCCGTAATCTTCCTCATCCGTGTGACAGCGGCATACTTTGCTTTTAAGTCATCCCACAGCTTTTTCAGTTCCACTACGTTTCTGTGGTTCCGCTGTATTGACTGCTGCCAACGTGATGAAGAGCACTCGCAAACACTTCGTATTTTCTTCTTCATACTTCGGCAAATTTGCATCCCCAGCTGCAGGTTTAGTAGCTGTACCACTAGCATACTTCCATAAGCCTTTTTCCTTAACAGCTCCGTTGAGAAGGACCAATCGAAGTAGTTTTGCCCATTGAACCTCTCTATTCCGAAAGCATGGGTGTTGTTTACTTCTGCGTGTCCCGCCATTTTTCTTGCTTCCGTTTTCGGGTTTTCCCAACGCTTGGCGTCCGTCAGAATAAAAACGTTGATTTCACTTATTATTCCCTTTTGGCAAAATAATAACGTATTATTTCTCTTCAAAATTAATAGTGAACAATCTTCAACAACATTGTATCTGCGTTTCAGTCGTCTTGAAAACCGAAACTGGCCGTTGACGCTCAACTTCATGAATAGCGTTACAAACCAATATGGCGGCTCATATAAACAAACATTGGCGCTCCGAATACGAATTCAAAATTCCAAGCCATTTTTATTCGTTTTCCCTACGAGCTCTATTCCCTTCGTAGAAATCGCTTACGTTACGTTTCAACTACATTAATTACAACGTGGGAGGGACCCATAACCTTCTGAAGTGAACGATGGCCTTCGTAAGTGAAGGAGTAGAGTTATCAGAATATTTTTCCAGTGAACGAAGATACAACGTACGCAACTAGCGATCGGGAATAAAGAGCGGGAAAGATTAATGGCTTACCTGTAGGTCCATACGTAGCAGTCCTCTTCCGAAAAAAGCGTTCCACAGATCGACTGGAGATCAGCTTATTCATGACCGCATACGAGCCGTAGGCCTACGAGGGATTTTCCTTAAATCTTTCGGGAGCTCTTCTCAACGACGTCTGTCGGCCATGCTGCTGACTGTCAGAGAGAGTGAAGCGCGTGACGTGATCGGGCGCTTCAACATTGTTGCTGTACGACGTCAACAGTGAACTTCCTTGAAGCCAAGAAACGCGACATACGCGCCGCGTCTCACAACAATTTTGTCGTGGTAGTGCTGTGTGGTACGAAATGATAATAGTTAAATTTAGTACCTTAACAAGTAGAACCGAAGAGGGCAATTGTAACGGCGGATGCTACGACGGGGTAGGTGCTTGTAACATCGCCGCTCGCCTGGTGTAACTAGATCTTCTTACTATTACTTTTGGGTACTTTTTGGTTCAAACAAGCTCAACAGCTACAGTCCCAGCGTAGGGAATGGAGCTACTCATGTCCTAATATTGTAGGCTAACTGTAATAATAAACGGTAACGCTGCCACCAAGGTGGGAAAAGGCTAGCTAAGCTAAGTATTAAGAGAATTATCTTACATGTTAACTTCTAGCAAACAACGAGCGAATAAACTGAAGGACTTTTAAGAAAAACTCCTGGTTTTTATTTTAAACAAACATGAATAAAAATATCGCACTACAATTACATTTGGTAACTTTACACCTAGTTTAGGTTATAAAATACAGGGGGAATTTACATGAAATTCGACACTAGAACCAACACGAGGTTCACGTAAAACAATTTCAAATAGAAAAAGTGAGTTGCGTAGGCACAAGGGGATTTAACAAAGAGCCCTCTAAATTATCAACAGCCTCGGCTGACTAATAAAAGTAGACCTGTTTTACAGTTTTGTTTCTACGTGTAACAGCAAAGCATTAAACCTCCCAGAGTTGCTGTTGATAACTCCTTAAATTATAGAAGCGTCGCTACCTGTAAAGTGGATCCGAGCGTTTAATCGATGGAAACCCCACGAAGATCAAACCGTCCTTTGTTTACTTTAAACTGCGTTTAAAAAAACATTAAAAAAAGCTGGTTTTTAGTAAGGGACCGTGAACCCTTAAATTACGGTCGCCAACGTCCGAAATGCCGTTTGGCTTGACGCACCATAAATTTACTTTCTAAAGCTACGAGGTTTAATTTAAGATTTAAACTATAAATTTTGAAAGTAGATTCCAAAAATTAAACTTTTAAAGCTAAACTAAGTACGATACGAACCACTACCTTTGCCCGGCATGGCAACAATCGGACCGCGGCATCTCCACTCCCGACTGGCATAGTGACCTCTAGCTTTGAGAATCCTTGAGCTGTGCTAACGAGTGAGTCTGGGTTTGGGGTTACATACTCATTACCGGAAGTTGGCGCGGACGCCGAGGATAGCTTCGGAGGGGGTGAGCAGGGAAGAGGAGGCGGACATCTTGGAGGAGGAGAGACTGACCTAGATCGGCCGAGCTGTCACTACCGGAAGTTGGTGTGGCAGCGCGGACGACCGGGGTAGCTTGAGCGCTCTGACTGGCTGACGGAATTGAAGCCGTGTTTTGGTTGGATGGATTCGAATTGACAAAGGGAATTGCCGACTTGGAAACTTAGAGGCCAGGTTTGAAAAGTGCAAGTGAGTTTTCAACTCATAACAACGTAATTTTTAGGCCTATTAAAATAAACTACGATGTTATGCATCGCAACTAGTGAAGGAGGGGGGGGGGGGGGTGAAGTGTAAAGCACAGAAACATTATTCGACTTTGGGAATGAAACTGCTATATACAAGGCATGTTTTTAACGAAGGAAAGCTAGTTTGTTTACGTTTTTAGAGGTTCACTACGGTCGGAGTTTGGACGGAGATGCTATAAAAAATAAACATAAAATCATACACTGGATCCGTGAAAATATACAAACATAAACATTGGAGCTCCGGTATGGTTCATGGCAAGAATTTAAGTTTACCAAAATGCATTAACTGCACAAATAAAAAGATTAAATGTTCCAGCTAGTATTTAAAGGGCTATATCGCAGTTTAGGTTAGTTTCAAACTGGTTTGAACATCGGACATTTTTCATAAATAAGCAAAGTCGTCACCTGTTACAAATAAAAAATATCGTGAGTTGTCAACATCTAAAACACAACTAAGCTGAAAAGTGTTTCGGCTTTATGCCTAAAAAAATATACATTATTTACATTTCAAAGTGTAATCGCCATAAAGACGATGCTCTTCTGGTAGGTAAGAGTGCTGCCCTCAGGTTTTTTCTTCGGTGGTGTTGAGGTGTCCTCACCACGAGCGTCTGATACGAGACCGCGTTTACAGATGGTCGAAAGTGAGACGGTCGAAAGTAAATCCAAATTCAAGGTGTGGGGGTCGCGGTGACGCGTAGGAACCCCTGGAGGAAAATGAATGCAGAGACCAACCACGTTCTCGCTTATATAAAGAGGGCTGCGCATGCGCAGTGGGACACGCAAGCAGGCGGCTACAAGCAACTAAAAAACCTCCAGGGAAAACATTAATTGAGGACAATGTAATGCTAAAATCATCAGGTTAATATGTTTTGGCAAACAAAGAAACATGTAATATTCTAAAGGACCTAAGAAGTCAGCGTGGAATCTGGCATTTATTGCTTTCAGAGGATATTCCCAGGTGTTTTTAAGACCACGTACTTGTTTATCTTTGAATTTTTGGCAATTTGAACAGGACTTAACTTTTTTTCTCAATAGCATCGTCAATAAACGGCCACCAGATTTTTGCTCTTGCCAAACCTTTTCGATTTAACAATCCCAAGGTGTGAACTATGCAGGTCACGAAGCATGTGTTTTCGTAAGGCTGTCGGTATGATGGCTCAGAACCCCCAAAACAATCTGATTCTACTGTAATTTCATTACGACGTATGAAATAGGGAATTAAATCCGGGTCTTCACAATGACTGGGTCAGCCATGGTGAACATATCTGTTGTATACTTTCAAAGAGCAGGGTCCATGCGACTCTCAGCAACCAGGGTTTCGTTTAGAATTGGGAGATTCGAAATGGTTTCTAAAGCTGAAACCATGGCGAAGGGGAGTCGCGACAATGCATCAGCAGTTGCATTATCTTTTCCCGGTATATGATGAAAATCATACGTATACCCATTTAGAAGGACTGCCCAACGCTGAACTCTTGCAGCCGCCATTTGAGGTATACCTTTTTTAGGGCCATAAATCCATATTAGAGCGCCTTTTGGTGCGACTGTAATATAAATTTCTGCCCATAGACATATTCATGGAAACGTTTTACTCCCCCTGCCACGCTTAGCGATCAAAATGGCTGTACGCTTGCTCCGCTTTTGTGAGCATACGCGAGGCAAACACGATAGGCCTAGACTCACCTTTAGGCATAACATGCATAAGGCTCAAGCCTACGCCGTAGGGGGAGGCGTCACAAACTAGTTTCAGTTTAACTTAGGGTCATAGTGCACTAGCACATTAGAGTTAACAAAGAGTTCCTTAACTTTCTCCACAGCCTGGTCACACTCTTTCCCCCACACCCACTTGACTTTAGGTTTTAACAGCTGGGTTACTGGAGCTAGAATGTGACCCAAGTTGGGGAGGTACTTAGAATAATGGCTAACAAACCCAAGAAAACTTAGCAGCTCCTGTATATTGTTGGATTAGGAGCTTTGGTAATTGCTTCGAAAACCTCTGGCAACGTATGCAAGCCTTCAGCGTTTATCATGTGGCCCAAATACTTGAGTTCAGTACGCGACAGCATACACTTATCGATCCCAAGCTTAGCACCCGTATCTTGTAGAGCTGTTAAGAGCTGATTTAACGACTTGTCATGCTTTTCACCTTTATCACTAACTAAAATGTCGTCATAAAATGACAAACATTTCGGAATTTTGCTACTACTTTTTGTCATTACTCGCTGAAAAATTCGTGGACTTGAGGCTAGGCCTAAAGGTACTCTGAGCCATCTGAAAGGTCCTTGTGGCGTGTTTATTTTAATGCTGCTTGCGACTCTGGGTCGAGCTCTATTTGCAGAAATGCGTCCTTGACATCGATAAGGGTAAAGGTGTCGCTCCCTGCCAATTCACTGAATAATTCTGCGGCTATGGGAATAGGATAGTGGTCAACCTCGAGTTGTGGGTTCACAGTGGTCTTGTAATCACTGACCACTCTAATTTCGCCGTCAGGTTTATGAACCACGACTATCGGAGTTGCCCACTCTGATGTTTCCACAGCCTCCAGGATTCCCAGGCTCACTAGGTGCCCGATTTCCTGGGTCACTCGTTCTTTCAAAGCTAAGGGGACGGGGCGGATGCGTCTGTATACTGGTTTTGCATAGACCGCTTAATTTTGGCCTTATAGTTTTAAACTAGGGCTGGGATCGGTTACGCGGTTAACCGGAAACCGTTCCACGTTCGGTTACACGGATTATAAAACCCATATCCGAAAAACGTTTGATGCGGGCCCCATTCAAAACACGCGGTGAACGAGGCAAAATAGCCAAGTGGCATCATTTAGGCCTACTAATCCAAACATTCAAAATCAGTGAAAGTAGAAAACCGGGGTGGGTATAGGGGGCAGCTTATTTACAAATAATCCACATGGGCTTGTCTCATCGAAGCTGCTTACTTTCTTTAAAACAAACTGCTGATCGTCAGCGCGTACACGAGGCAGTTAAATACAAGCTGGCCAGCATCTGCCCTCCCCGCGTCGTGGAGAAGTGGACTCGTCTATACGTAGCGCGAGCGGCAGGGAAGCGGCGTCATAACACGTAAACGAAATGCGTTGCTACCGAAAATGCAAACATGCTAATTTTTCTGGCTCATAATTTGAAATGAATGGAACATTAATAACAAAAACGTTGTGTTAAATTTTGTTTTGTTTTTGGCTTACGTTGTCGTAAATAGGCCTAAGCCATCTTGTAGAAATTTTAAAGCTACACATAAAGTCAAAATTCTTGATAAAGTAAATACTTAAATTATCAACTTCAACTTTCTTCTAGTTTACATCCCAAAATGCAACATGTAGTCAATAATTGTGCTTGTCTTACCAAGGCCTAAATCCCATTTTTTTCAGCTTGTTTTTTAATAATATATTACGCAGGAGTGAAATTTTTTTGCTGTTTTTTTTTATGAAAACGTAAAAACGGTTTTCGTGTAACCGACCGAAAAAAAAAACGGTTAAACGGATAACTAAAAAACCGGAAAGTACCAGCCCTATTTTAAACTTCCCAAAACCAGGGCCAAAAGGAATTGAACCTTGGTCGTCGCTGCTACACATTCCCACAGTGTTGTTTTCAATAGTGTAGTTATATTCAGATTCAGTTTCACTTTCTGAACTACTGTTAAATTTATTCAACACTAAGTTATATTTTCTGAATGTGCCTCACTGTCGGAATTTTTAACTAATCGGTTCACCTTTTTTTATTTTTGTATTTGGTCTTACTTTTAGTCTTCTGTACAGCCGTACTGGGTGAGAAGACTATTGCAACGACTATGTCCGTCGCTTTTTTCAACTTCGCAACGGTACCAGATATTGACGACCACTGTTTTCAACGTTAAATTCAGTGTGAGAAGTTAGTTAAACAATATGGTAAATTAAAACGTCGTTACTTCCTTATAGCTATAGACTTCGACGTAACTAAATAAAAAAAAAAAGTTTGATTGTCGAATTGATATCCTAAGATAACACGCAATAAAAACAAATGGGTTTTAGCGTCGTTTAAAATAGTCTCGTCGCATTGTTGCATGAATGAAGGCTTACTGTCGAACCAAATTCTCCATTAGGCCTATCTTTCTACTTACGAAATTAAAACTGCATTTTTAAAAATTAGGCCTAAAAATGAAAATTAGGCTTAACATCATGTTACCACGGCAACGTCAAGTTGGTACGAGTCGCTATTGGCTTCATCGACAGCGTCTCTCTTGTCACTTCCCTATTACCACTGATCTATATAGGCTACGTTGCGCGTTACGTTGTAACACTGTAACTGTGTGCCCGAAAGCGCACCGTGTTGCAAAATGTATATGCTTTACCCAGCTGAAAATGAACTGCAGAAAAACTGCAGAAATGGAATGAAACTGCAGTTTAACTGCAGATTCGACGGCAACTGCAAAAAAAACTTTTTTTTAAACTGCACTGCAGTTAAACTGTAGTTTATGTGAAATGGAATGAAATTGCAGTTTAACTGCAGATTTGATGGCAACCGCAAAAAAACTTCTTTTAAAACTGTAGCTAAACTGCAGTTTGTGTGAAATTCAACAAGCTAACTTGAAAACTGCAAAATAACTGCAGTTAGACTGCTGGGAAGATTAGGTACAACTACGATAACACAAAAATGGCAAAAAACTGAGGCTCGAAAACCAGCAGTGTGGGCAAGGCATCATGAAACTCGGTGTGCCAATGTGGCTCAACCCAGCACATTTTAAGCCTATCCATGGGTCCGTGTAGTTTTTTTTTTACTACGCATTGTTTTTTTTATAATTTTAATTACACTGGTTTTTTTGGCGTACTAGTCATGTAGTATCATCAGCATTTGGCGATGACTAAGTTGTCATTAATAAACAGGACAGAAGCCAAACTCGATTAGTGATCAATTAAATAGGGAATGGAAAAGATTTACATTAATTTTAATTGTTAGTTACCGGATTCTCTGAACAAATTATTCGGCAAAAACTATTTATAACAATATCGACTAACATATACTGTGTGGCTCCTTTAAAACAACTTTAAAATGTTCGTGTTGAGCATGGGACCACCACCTACAAAGTTTTGTCCTTGTCGATAATATGGTAATATGATGACTACCGTATCACCACCTTTAAATTATTCTCTAATTTAAAGTGACCTCGTTTTTTAGTTATTTTGTTCCAAATACCTGTTTTTCAATGCTACACCCCCTTTTTGCCAATCCGATCCCAAATATTTATTTTCTTTTTTTTTCTTCTAAAAATTGGAAGCTAAGCAAACTTTAGTACAATTGATTTAGGAATTACACGACATTGCTTACGAAAAATTTTCAATTTTGTTAATTTGTTGATAACTTTTTTGCTTTTTTTGTCTCTGTTGGAATTGACCTCGTCTCGCCACCTTCTTTCTCTCCAGCAAGTGGTTGTACGGAAGAGATTGTGCGTCATTGGTTAGACAGTTTGACGGGTATAGGTTTTTTTGGGTGGAAGGAGGGACATGACGTAAAGTGTATCACTTGGGATTTGTAAAGTAGGGTTTTTTTTTGGGGGGGGGGGGGGGGAATGGCGTAAAAATTATTAGTTTGCGCCTACAGAAAAAATTGTCTACCTACTGCCATTTGGAACTTATTTTTGGTTTTGCTAAATGACTTGCGCCCAACTAGCTATTGACTTAAAATTAGTTCCATTCGAACGAAAAAATGGTAAAATGGTGTATTTGAACATCAATTTTTGGTAAAATTATCGAAAAAATTTGATTTTACCGATAATGAAGAAATGGGTGAAAAGTGCACATTAACAACAACTAAAAAAAACCTGTAAAATAAAGGCAGTTACAGTGCAGGTAATGTGAAGTTCAACAAGATAACTCCAAAACTGCAAAATAACTCCAGTTTTCATCAGGCTAACTCACCCAGGCAAAAATGTTCCAAGGTTAAACCACAGTTTATGATCATGGTTTGCCATTGTTAAACCAATGGTAAATTGGGACCAACCATTGTTATCCAAGGAATGAAACATGGTAAAAGTTTCCTGTTACCATGGTAACTAGTGATCATGGTTTTGAACGAGGTTTAACCAAGTGTAAATTGGAACCACCCATGGTTTAACCATGTTTACCCATGAACTACCCGTATTTAACCATGGCTGACCATGACCAATTTTTGCTGGGGCAGAAACTGCAAAATAACTGCAGTTTTCAGCAGGCTAACCCTGAAACTGCAAAATAACTGCTGTTTACCAATATTGAAAGTGACGTTGTGTCACTTCTTAAATTATGAACAAATTTTTACAGTACAACAAGGTAGGCTAGGTATATAAGGCTGGATGACAACTATCATCACTTTTGCAGTCTGCAGCCCAGTTTACCCCGATGCCTAACCTCCTGAAAAGGTTGCAAGCCTCCTCCGTCTGCTGTGCCAACTTCTCCTTGGAGTGGTTGCGTAGTAGCCAGTAGTCTAGGTAGGCGTGCGCCTTCACCTGATGATGCTGTAGGTGGCTGAGGACTGGTTTCACGAGCGGGGTGAATACGTGAGGGGCAGTAGCTAGCCCGAACGGTAGGACCTTGAATTGGTATGCTTCTTTATTCAACGCGAGGCGAAAGAATTTGAAGCACGAGGGGTGTAACGGCACGTGCAGGTACGCGTCCTCTATATCGATGGAGGTGGTCCACTCTCCCTCCTGCAGAGACAGCTTGATGGATTTTAGTGTTTCCATCTGGAAGTGTTCTTTCTGTAGAAAGGAGTTCAGTCGTCGGAGGTTGAATATCACCTGAGAACCTCCCGATCTTTTCGGGATAACTCTCGCCGTACTGTAGAAACCCGGTGTTCCGGGGTCTACCCGTTCCACCGCTCCTTTCCGGAAAAGCACGGCAATCTCTCGTTCCATTGCTGTACTGCTAATAGGAACAATGGAATTGCTGACGACAGTTGCGAAAGTGATGTGAAGGGTGGTCTGTAGCCATCCCTGACCACTGAGCGAACGAACCCATCTTCCGAAATTAATTCCCACTCTTGGATGTGGTGGCATAATCTGGGCCCCCCCCCCCCCCCCCCCGCCGGCAAGGAAGGCAGACAGATGAACTTTGAGGTCATTGATGCCCTACTCTTCCTCTTCCACTTTTGCCGCAGGTGCTTTGTTGTTGCTTATCCATAGGCTTCATTGTTGTCTTAGATGGTCCTCCTCTTCCTTGCTTGCCTCTGGGACCCTTTCCTCCGTTTCCCCCTCCTCTTCGTGGTCCCTGTGAGAATTGGGGCTCGCGAAAGGGAGTGTTCGCAAATGACTTGCCCAAGTAAGTGCCCTTGTTCGGCTGATCTTTCTTGGGAGGTGGCTTAGACTTCTCTCGGAGATCAGGTGCCAACTCCAGTAGTGAACCGCTGAAAAGCTGGTTCGAACCATGAAATGGGAGGAGTCGCAGATTTCCTAGGATGTCCTTCATAATTCCTGGTGCCCCCGCCAGGTAGGCGTCCCTACTGTGAAGGACGGTATTTGCCACAGCCCGAGTCGCCCAGTTGATTCCATCCCTATGGAATTCTGAGGCCTGACTCATCATTAGTAGACTTTCCTCTGGGATCTTCTCGTCCCTTATCTTGGCAGGGGTCGTCATATATGATTTCAACGCCGCAGTCGAAGCTGAGTATACTAAATCCGAATGGGATAACGCTCGAAGGCTAAGCCGCTGTAGTTTTTCATCGATCTCGAACTGCTTGGTTGGTACCCTAATCACAGCTGGAGTCGTACTCCATAGCGACCTGTTCGAATAACACTTCTGCTTCTTTGTAGGTGTTGTAGGTGTGCGCTTTTGGTACTTTGAAATTCGAAGGGCCAAAGAAGAACTCTTTTTTGCTTCCATTGTGTCTTGGGAGTGGGCCGCCTGCTTTTAGCGCCTTCCCGCCTTCCCTGACGGTGCCACCTTTGTCCAGGAGTGGCCTAAACAGCACTGTAGATTCTGGGAGCGCTTTTGGTACCCGTCTTTCTTTTTCCATGTTAGCAAACGTCATCCTCAGTGGGCCCCTCCTAGTCGTCGGACTTGGACGGAGGCCTCTCCTTGCAAAACCTGTCCGGTAGATAGAAAAAAGTCAGCTGAATCACCTTCTCCAGCAACTGCTTCTTTGACAGTCTCCCTTCGCTGTCTTCTCTCCCTGACGAACTGTAACGGCGGACGCTACGACGGCTTAGGTACTTGTAACGCCCCCGGTTTCCCTGGTGTACGTGGAGTTTCAGCTTGAGGTTAATCTGTGTTAATGACGACTTTTTACGTTATTCAACACAGCATGGACACTGTCCCAGCATGGGGGATGAAGCGCCGGTCCTAATTAAAGGGGCCTAACCTTAAACTGTCGGTATCGCTGCCACCAACGGTGGATTTAACTGTTTAACTAGCTAAAATCTAAAAATGGGCTACATATTTAATTTTACACTAAAATACAATTAATCAAGTCTAGCAAACGACTGAAGCTTAAAACTCCTGGTTTTATTTTTGCGACAGAGAATGAAAACACTTTTACATTATAGTTTGCTTCGAAAGCTTTTGAATACCAATTATTTAAATGGGCAACAAGTTTACATTTACATAAAGTAGCAAGTTTGAATATACACTTAGTATTTCATAATTTCAGACAAACACACTTGGTTTGAATAAAGTTTTAAATTTTCACATTAGAAAAAGTAAATCATGAGTGCTCCCGGAGACACCCGCAAGACTTGACAGCCGCAACTGATTAAAGTCTATCTGACAGTATGTTTCTTATGATCAACCGTCCACAGTTATGTTTCTAAGTTTTCCAAGTACAAAAAGATCAACCTCCCTTAGTTCCCTCGAGAACTGTTCTAAGTAATAAAAAGCCCGGCAATTTTACACTTAGGCATCAGTTTGTTTCAATTTGACTTCCACAAAGATCAAACCGTCATTTAGTTTAGATTAAAAATCCATTTAAAATAAACTGGAAAAATTTGGTTTTTAGAAAGAGAACCACTCTGACGTTATGGGGAGAGGAAACCTAAGATGCCGCTACAGGCGTCTCCACCATAATATTCTCTAGCTAGAGAGTTAAGTTAAGTTTTAAACTAAAATTTAGAATATGGGGGTCCTAAACTGAACCTTCAAAAGCTAAACTACAACATACGAACCACTACCATCGTGCCCGGCATGGCATTCTCCGGACATGGCGTCTCCACTCCCGACTGTCGTGACCGGTCTCTAGCTTGAGATCTGTGAGCTGTGCTGACTATGCATTCTGGGGCTGGGGTTTTATGCTGGAGAGGAGGGAAAGCGCGGACGTCGAGGATAGCTGCGGGGGTCTGATTGGCCGAGGGCCTCGAGAACAATGGAAAGTGGGAGGAGAAGTCGGTTGAACAAAGGGACTGGGTGCAGAGCTGTTTGAAGGAGTAGGAACATGTAAAACGGAAAAAGATAGGCCTGTTTTGAGTTTTACTCAATTGAACTTTCGGAAATGGGCCTTTACTTTGTATTATTGGCTACGGATTGAATATTTACATGATTGCGACGTGATTAGGCTCTTGTTAAAGCTTATTACTTGGCTTTGGGTAATGTCTAGAACATTACTATTAAATTAAACAAGCTTTAACGGTAAACTGTAGTGTTAAACACCACAACTAGTTTTGGCTGGGGAGGGGGGCAAAAATGGGGGATTCGAAGTTTTTGCACAGTTTGACTTTCGGATTGGGTTTGCACAGATCTTTTTAAGAATTCTTTTAGTGTTTAATAGTAGATCAAGCTATTTGTAGGTTTCGGTAGGTCTCAGTCAGATCGGAGGAGAACTAAAATAAACATATATACACTGAAAATTCGTGTCCGGTAGAATGCCAGGTCGTAATACGTTTATACGTTTGGACATATGGTAGCGTTTCTGGGGGTAAAAGAATATAAATAAAGTAATTGAATGCTTAATTGAATGCTATAACGCATTAAGTTATTGGAAACATTTAATGTTTAATGTTTTTAAAGTTAAACAAACACAATAAAAAATATCACACTGCAAATTGGTAGTCTGTATAAAGCCTCATACAATACACTAAGCTAATATGTTCGGGCTTTTTGCCCTAAAAGAAAAGGATAAAATGAAGATACAAAAATACAGAGTTTCATAATGGCGGCCATGACGAAAGTGCGATGTAGTCGGTTTTGGTCAATCTTCAAATGTAGTTTTAATGGTCTTCAACGAAGAAAGTCCGGATTTGGGGACCCAAGAGTCTTGCATTTTGACAGGCTATTAAACGTTGAAGAGTTTGTGGAAATCGGACCATTATTGCGAAAACGGCCAGATATGCCTCGGCGAGGCATTTGGGTGCCTCGAGAAAAAAATTTTCATTTTTGGAAAAACAGGCGTTTTTCGGTGGCGCTCGTTTACACGCTCCCAAACGCTGGATTTTATTCGGGGTTCCTAAGAACTCGAAATAAAAGCTATAATAAAGGAGTTAGTGCACACAAGTTATGCAGAAAACAAGACCGCCAAAATTTAAGCAAAATTGACATGAAATAAAATACACTGTTTACATAAATGTTTACTTTGCCGTTTTGT
Source organism: Lithobius niger (assembly GCA_023313725.1). Taxonomy (NCBI): domain Eukaryota; kingdom Metazoa; phylum Arthropoda; class Chilopoda; order Lithobiomorpha; family Lithobiidae; genus Lithobius; species Lithobius niger. Next base: position 24,658 of record JAHWFP010210263.1, read on the forward strand.
ATTTTTGGGGGACCAACGTTTTTGTGGCTAAGAGAACTTTAAGTAAATTTAAAAGTTACAATTTAAAAACACTGTTTTTGCCGCCATTAACTAAATACTGTCCGCGCTGCTTGGTGCAGGAGTATCGTACAAGTATTTGAAAATGGGGCAAAAAGAAAACAGTTATCGAGAAACACACTAGTTTAAAATGCAAAGTTAAGTTGGTTGTTTCGTTATAACAAATAAATGAGGCCATCTACTGCTCTGGTAATATGTCCCGTATGGATTCTGCCTCTGCTCAAGTCTAGTCATTTTTTTTTCTGGGATGACTGCGATAGGAACCCTCCGCCGCATTTCAATAAACCTAGCCGCTGCGATAGGGATCGGAGAATCGAATACTATGGGCACGCATAAAATGACCGGCTCTATTTACTGTTAAACTACTCCCACTGGGATGGTTTGAGGTTACCAAACAACTTGTTTACACATGCAATTTGACACTGAAGGATTTTGTGATAAGACCCATAACTTAAACCTAATAATACAACACTGGGAGGTTTGAGGATAAAAACGCAACAACCTTGTAACGACAGTGCTGCCTTTTTCGAACAGGGGTAGACAGACGGCTGTTTTTGGGAAGAAAGCCATTTCCTAGAAAACTTAAAGAAGAGCCAACCGGGGACAGATTGCAACTCTCGTAGAATATTTCTAATGAATATTTAATTAGGGTCGTTACAATCTTTGTCAATATTCTCCCACAAAGGGAGACGTTGATAGTGACAAAAAGAGTAAAGCATAGGCACTTAAAATTTAGGTGTGAAGGCCAAAACGGGAATTAACTGGGAGTTACTTAAGGATGAGCTCTTAACTGACCAAAATGACAAAATTAAAAATGCAGGTAAAAATAATTTTCAGTCAATTTGTACTGAAACGAAACGTTTAACAATTAAATGTTTAACGAAAATGCTGCCTTGATGCAGCAACAATCACTAGATGCTTTCCAGGTTTGTCCAGTAGACTCTAAAGTTTTAAAATTAAAATTTCAACAAATACACTATTTTTAGGTTTGGTTGCTCCTAGATGGAGCCACGGTTGTAGCTACAAACTACACATTATTTAAAAGAAACATGCACGGGAAATTTACTTTGTTAGATTTCCGGTTTACTTGCAACAAGAAAAAAACTCTAATTTAGAGAAAATTACTTTAGGTTAGGTATTAAACCTTCGTTTTATTGGAAACACCAATTCAGTGCTAGAGCCATAATAAATGCATTTATTTCCACCCTAGTCTGATATAGAATTCACACTAAAACATCGGTCCTACTTTCAACAAAAAAAAAGGACTGGGGAAAACTATGTTTAAGTTTATTACATGCTTAACACACTGACTTTAAATTAGATTAAAATTCAGGCAACTTTACTTTGCCAAACTCTGGGAAAAAATCAAACCATATAGGGGGAACACTTTTACTACCAACCTTTAAATTTCTTGTTTCCAACTTAAGATTGGGGGCAGTTAACTCACGTAACTTAAGCCATTCGTCAAAGCTAAACTCGCTAACTTTGGGTTTATCTGACATGACTAAACTTTTGTTTATATCACTAGCTGACAAACTTCGTTTTATTTTGCCTGTAGGAGGCAGGTTCAACGTATTTTCCGTTGATTGTTTACACCCACAAAGATGGCGACAATCCATCCTTTGGTCAAGGGAGGGGACTTGGGTCTCATTATCACGTAATGGGTTGACTTCTGAAGTTTTCAGCAGACCCCTTTCGTCTGCGCTTGAGGACTTAACGACGATTGGTGAAAGCACTGTGGGGGTTTGGGGCTTGACCAATCCCGCGGGGCTGGTTTGATTACGGGGCCGTCTACGTTTCTTTGATTGACGTGGGCCGGTTCTGACGGGGGGCGTAGCCACCTCGGCTGGCACTGGAGAAAAATCACGGGGCTTGGCGATTACTGGTCTGCGCTGTTTGGTTAATGATTCTAATCCTGTCACGCCCAAAACGACATCGTAGAACGAATTGTTGACGGTGTAATACACGCTACTGTTTTTACCACTGTGCCATCTTCTAACCTTAGGATTAGATTTACTTGATCTAAGGTAAAAACTTGCTTACACAAGGCAGTTTTACATTTAATCTTACGCTTTAAGCGTGGCCAACTTCTGGCGAGCTTGGCGCTAACTAGCGAAACTGTGCTTCCGGAGTCGCATAAAATATTAATTTTATTTTTCCCTATGCTACCGGACAGAGTACTGACCTTAAGAATTTTACTGGCATTTTTCCCAACTGGGAAACATGCGTTTACTTGCTGGGGTTTCGAGTTAAGCTCGGGGCATTGACTACGAAAATGTTGGGGAGAATTACACACGTAGCAGCGCCTAACTCGATCTTGATTTAGGTTAGTTTTTTCACTAGCACTAAAGTTTATGGCAGGGTTCCCTCCAGGGTTATCTGCGTTCACACTGACAGATCCGGCCGGATTAGCTGTCGTGTTGTGGTTACGGTTGTGACCATGCTGTTGACCAGTAGGTTTAGAACCTTGGTTCGACGGTGCAGCTATGGGCTGTGTTTTGGCTGCACGAGTGGCAGTTTCGGTAGCAAT
>JAHWFP010210264.1:7935-20417 GCA_023313725.1 Lithobius niger
TGCCAAAGATCCTTCTGTGTCAGAAGTTGTCGAAATTGCATGTAGCTTGCATGTAGCTAGCATGTAGCTAGCATTAGCTACTCATGCTCGTTCGGATAGTTCTTATTTGACTCTCCCATTTCAGATGGCTTGTAAAAATAACACCTAAGTACTTAAACTCTCGAGCCCAAATATAGTGACCATGCACTGATAGAGATTTTTCTGTTCAAAAATTCAATTCCGGTCCCATCATTGAATTCCATGCAAACAGTCTTTAACAAGTTATATTGAAGTCCATTAACCTGTAATTCGCATGTAAGGCAGTTCATGACTTCCTGCAGACCATTTCTGCTTAGGCTTACAGTTTCTACAGTTCACAGTTCTACAGTTCTACAGTTCACATTTCTACTGTTCACGTATAGTAAAAAAAGAGTATGTTTTACTTTGAAAAGGGTTACTACACGGTAGTACACACTTTGTGCCTTCAATCCGTGCACCTTAGTGCTTCAGAAACGAGAACGTTCGGATATACCTTTTAACCATAAATATCTACATTTTCCGTACGTCCTATCAGTTGAAGCGAACCTAATTTGGGGATTTATATGTCGTGCTGCTGATAATAAGTAGATGCAAAATATAGTGGGATGAATGCGTGGCATAGGTTATTACCTGCTTTCCGAGTACTGAGATTAATGTCGAGGCCCCGCAGGGGGCCGAGCCATTTTTGAGCTCAGTCCGAGGAAAGCGGGTAATAACCTATTTATCACCCAGTCGCATAACAAATGAAACGCGCATTCACTTTCATTGTTATTGCAACATAGTCTTTGTTCGCTGAAGGGGAAAATCGGCATTATGATTTATTTTTGTGTGCAAACATTGTTGCACGCACAGTCGCATTGTCAAGCTTTCTGAGCAAAAGAACGTCAGCACGATTCATTCTTTGTTGTGCGCATGCTGGCCCTTCGTCGATCTCAGTACTCCAGGCCTGGGGTGTAAATCCAAGTACTCCAGGCCTGGGATGAAGGTATCAAGCTTGTTGCATTATTACAAGCATTGTTGTCTAGTACTGATATCGTCTAAACTGGGTGATGATAATTGTTGAAAGACTTAAGTCATTATGTTGATTACCAGATAGCTATAGAATTCAACCTCCCCATAAAAATACTTCTTGAAGATTTCCATGAAGCATTTCGGCCGTTTCAAGTCGTGCTGTCAAACGTCAAGCTTTTTCGTTAAGTTAATCCGACCGAGTAATAATACTCACATGATTAAATGAAAAATTTGAAACTTGCTTACTGCACAATTTTCAAGTATTCATGTTTCACATTTGACGTATTAGTTGGTGGGATTAACTTGGCGAAAGAGTTTGGCGTTTGATATCACGAATTCAAACGGCCGGAAAGTTTGGCAGGAATCCTTAAAAGGTTTTGTTTTGGTGAGATATCATACTTTTTAAAATTAGCAAATATGAACTGAACATCCCCTTTACGGTCCTTAGTTTTTCTTTTGTCTTTAGTAGGTTTCCGTGTGTGTCTTAGACTTTGTTAAGAAGCCTACCTACGCATTATTCAGCTGTGGGAAAAGCAACAATTCTTGTTTCGTGCTGGTTACTCACGTCTTCGTGTTTATTGCTGCGAAGCAAAGATGGCAGCAAAGAGGATCGTGCCAAAAGTAACGCCTATGTCTTGTATTCCTAGAGATCTGTACTGCAATCGGCAGTTTCTGCTAGTGAAGAAATAGGAGAACAACGGAGGGAAGAAGTGGAGGATCTTCTACCTCTATAGAGGCTTTGGACAATGAACGTTTAGAATTTTCACTGATTGTGTGGTTCCCGTCGTGCGTATATAGGGTGGATATAGTGTATATATAGGTTGTGTACAGTGTGTATGTAGTGTGTATAATGTGCTTTGTGTTGATTATAATTAGTTTAGGTTAAGATTATTGAATGAGCGCGTAATGGACGGTCGATAAGCTCACGTAGTAAATAAATTCAAATTCAAGGAAACCTTACTCAAGAAAACATTTTGCTGCATTGTTGGCCGACATTGATCCATTGGATACGATTGTTGCCTTAGGAAGTGAGTGAGTGAGTGAGCGCTTTATTCTGGAGGCTACAGCCATACCTGACCACCAGCCCCACCACAACAAAATTACAATCAAGTTACATCATGGTACTAAAATTACACGAACAGATACAGCACAGAAGACACCGGCCCTACACCACCTGGTACCCGGTACTGGGTTGTCTTAAGACCCTTGAGGCTTAATAATGTGTGTTAGATTGCGTTTAAGGACAAAATCGGTAAGCAGTTGGTTTTAGCGACATATATTTATATAATTCATAAAAAAATTATCTTCGGAGTGCTATGACGGCTCAACGACTAAATGGCTTTAGTTTGCTCAATATTGAGTGTATGAGCGCGAATAAAATGACAGACAGTACCACTGAACTGTTTGCGTCGCGTAAAACTTGTCGAAAACGTTGAAGGATCAGATAACCTACAGTTTGCATGGAGCCTTCTTTATGCTTTTAAAGTTAAGTTCCAGTGTAACTGAACTAACTTCAGTTTTAGAATGCTTGAAAATTTGTAGGGTGGACTCGGAGTTGAAACATATGTGATTCGTGCAAGCAACTCGTACTAAGGCCAAATGAAAAAAAAAATTGGTTCTTAAGAATCTTAGGCCTCTACATCAGTGCTGCATCCCTCCCTAGTTCCCTAAGCTAAATTCTCTGACCCAACTTTGGTTTCTTTTTTTTTCACTCCTTCCTCTTTACCACCCTCTTGGGGGGGCCCCCCCCCAAAAAAAAAAATTCTTGAATGTGCTACTGGCACACATTACACGTTTGCACATTACACCAGACACCAGAGACATTATCGAACAAAATTGAGCAGATAGAATGCTTGCTCGAATTGTCTGATGTTCTGGGAGTAGTCGAAACAAGACTGAGACCAAGACTGAGAACAAGACTGAGACCAGAGTGACTAGTTTCCCTCTAAGCTGGTCTAGTCATCGCTCGGATGGCGAGGATGGTCGATTTTGGGTGTCGTGTTGGCTGTGAATGACTCTTGGCCTCACAGGCGGCCTTTTCCCTTGCCAGAGATTGAAGGTCTTGATTGTATTTCCGTCCAAGTTTGGTAAGGTGACTTTTGGTTGACATTGGCGATGGTGTACTCATCTTCTACGTTTTCTTCTGAGGGTTGGGCACGTTGGTTGGCCTCCTTGCCGGGCCCTAGCATCATTTGTGAGGACCTGAATGCACTTCATCCTCTGTGGGACCGTCAGGGATTTCAAAATCGTAAGGGCACCATAGAGGCTTCCTCTTTGGCTGGCAATAATCTGGTTGCTTTAAATAACCTGACCCTGACTTTTTCTCGTTGGTACGGCGAAACGTACCAGGAATCAATTACGGATTTAGCCACCTGTTCCAGAAGCTAAGTAAAATGTGGTGTCGGATAATAAAAGGGGGTGCGACCATTTGCCGGTTTTAATTTTGTCTCGGTGGAGTCAGTGAGAGGAAGTGTATGGAGAAAGGAGGTGGAAGGTGGTCGTTATTTGTAGTTATGCATCCGGCTTCCGATCAGTGGCGTAACGCTTAGGTAGGCAAGTTACGCATTGCGTAGCGGCCCAGACCACAGGGCGTGTCGAGTCTGCAGTACAGCTGTCGTAAATATCCTGACTGGGGCAGGAGTGATTCAGGCGACTCTTGGGTCAATTTGCTTCCTTTCCTGCAGGTAACTCTGAAGCCCAGTCCATCATATACTGCCTTCTCAGACGTTAAGGTCTCTAAATGTTATAGAACTCATTAAAACTACAGTCGGAGTATACATCGGCTCAACGACTAAATGGCTTTAGTTTGCTCAGTATTGCGTATTGAGAGCAAATAAAATGACAGTGTCATAGAATTGTTTGCATCACGTAAAGCTCGTTGAAAACCTTGATGAAGGATCCGACAACCTCCAACCTGCAGCCTTCATTATATTTTCAGTTGTAACTGAACTAATTTCCGTTTCCAAGTAATTGAAAATTTGTAGGTTAGACTCAGATTTGAAACATGCATACGATTCGTGCATGCAAATCGTACTTTAAAAACCAAATAAAAAAAAAAATTGGCCCCTAACAATCTTAGGCGTATATCAATGGTGCACCCTTCCCCCCCCCCCCCACCCACTCCATATGATCTCTTAGCTGAATTATCTGACCCCATTTCGATGTCCTTTTTTTAACCTTTCTCCCCCTCCCCCCTTCCCCACAAAAAAAATTTCTTGTAAGTGATACTGGGTCATCTTGTTTGTTGTTTGCTGAAAAACATGTTTCTGTGGGGAGGGTGGTCCGACAGAAAATTTTGCGTAGGGGCCCAGCCTATAAGTGCGTTACACTACTGCTTCCGGTGCCGTGGCTTCATGTTGGGCAGAATAAACACAATTTGTTGGACAGAAGAATGCAGGAGAGCGATCTGTAATCGAAGAAGTCTTATGTGCACTTTACGAGAACGAAAAATAAGACAGGTGGATTGTTTTTCGTCAGTTGTCTGTAAAAGCAAGAAGCATTTTAGGGCTGCAAAACGTTTGGTATGGACGCGACAACTGAGTGGTAAGTAACGCATACCATAACTCATATTCCTAATTGTATAACTGGATGGTCAAGCTCCTACAAAATCCCGCAAGACATTAAAAAAAATAGCAAATTCTTAAATATGCCTGTTCCTATATTGATGTCGTTCCAAAGTTGTATCGTTACCATCATGTATCTACCTGTCGAATGTTTTTGCTGGGGCTAATGACCTTTTATCCGACGTAGAAAGTCGGCCATTATCAGTAATTCTTAGTCTACTATACTACCAACTGTATTAAAAAAAAAAGCTACTTCTGATCCGTCGTTTTCTGCCATTGGCCTGAACTGTTGTTGAGCCAGTAGGCGAGACACGCGATTTCTATCCCAGTCGCCCTTGACTTGAAGCCATCAACCGATTTTTACCTCAGTAGGCTTTGACTAGAAGAAGCCATCTACGTCGCCTACGGTTGTGAAAAAAATACCCAGAGCAGCCATTACAGCAAACACATAATAAACGTAATGTGACGATGTGTTCGTTATGATGTATTTTAAATGGACATGCCCTCAGAATGAAATTTCTCTACAGACAGCATACATTTACAATGCTTTGTTTGCCTTTGTTAGAAATCCCGTAACAAACCTACAATTAATTCTCATAAAGAAAAGTTTTGAAGGATTGAATGAAAAAACAGTGATCTCACCATATATATCCCAACACCTGTTGAAAGCTCCTGTGTACTTGTACTTCAGGTGGTTTTTGAGATAGAATTAAAATCATTAGCTAAGGGTGAGGCTAAGGCCGGGAGACTCAATCCACCGTGCAGCATGCATGGGTCCTGCCAGTAGAATAATAATATCATTTAAGATAGAATTCCCTTGAATAAGCAGTGATAAAGTGGCGATTTTTAGAGGTAACATTTACGAAAATCGAAACTGAGAATCGTCACCTAAGCTTAAGACAGAATACTAACACTAGAGATAAGATAGAATACGAATCACTAGAGATAAGATATGAATAATAGAATCATTAGTGTTAAGATAGGATAATAGATCATTAGCGTTAAGATGGAATTACGTTAAATAGAATTACGTTAATTATAGTTCGTTGCGTTCGAGTGAACTCTAATCCGTTTTTATTCGTGCACCTTCACGGCTGTGAGTATGGGGATACGAGCTCTAATGTTTTTTTTTTCTAAACGGCAAAGCCGTTTTTTGCTCAGTTAACGGTTTCAGTACTTAATTGTCAGAATGCACTGTTTTTGCAAATAGGTGGTTCACCAAGAGACAGAATATCTTTATCTTTTATTGCAAAGGTTTGGTCGTTTTTTTTTTTACGGTACAGGAATCCAAACTGAATTATCTGCACCACGATGATAAAAGGGACAATTTTGCTGGAAAGAAGATTAGAAAACAAAATTACTCAGCACAGGTGGGAACGTGTTCTTTATGGAGAAAAAGTGTCCTCAATAACGTGACGTGGACATTTTATTTTATGTAGACTTACTGTTCTTACAGTCCAGTTAAGTGCCGAGTAATTTTAAACAGCTGGTGAGTTGATTAGTTTTAGTAATCTTCGCCTGCCACCAGAATATTAGAACTGTATGAACATTTACCATTCCGTGAGTTTGTAGTATGTGTTCATGGTTGAATGATTAACGTTAACCTCGAGAGGGCCAAGTGAAGGGAGATGCGCTGATTGAGTCAGCGAAGCGAACGAAAATCAGCGTTTGTTAGACAGTGTGCTCAAAAATCGAGTTAAATAAACTTAAGCATGTGAAACATGGGCGTACAATAAGCCAAACCGTGTCCATTTGGCTGGTGTAACGGCTAATTGACCAATGGCAAACGTAAAAATTATGAATTAGAAAATTTATACACACTCCAGACAAAAAAGGTAGAGGTGACTATTAGACAGTGGAATTCTTTGTATTCACAGCCAATCAAAGTTATGATATCTACCCAAAACCAAAACTGGTATACGAGCAGCCGCCAAGTTTCCAAAAAGGGTCGGCCTTTCAAAGTAGTGATATCATTCAACCAGGGAAAGTCTGCTAGTAAGACTGCGGAATAAGACTGCTAGTAAGACTGCGGAATAAGACTGCTAGTAAGACTGCGGAATAAGACTGCTAGTAGCAATCTTCTAGTTTTTATTTAACTTTCGAACTATTAGTAGTTGCGATCAACTTGGCTAATAGGATTAACCTTGGCGGCCTTTCCCTGGTTGAATGATATCACTACTTTAAAAGGCCGACCTTTTTTGGAAATTGGTGGCTGCTCGTATACCAGTTTTGGTTTTGTGTGGATATAGTTATACTGAAACGGTGCGCGTATAACACGTAAGCATGTAATAACAGACTGTTGGATGACAATACAAACAATGGTTACAACAATAATTTTGTATTTACGCGCCACTTCAGGGCCACGTGCTTCTAGCTGCAGCCCCCATTTTACAAAAGGGCACTTCCCGTATATACTACTCTTTATCTGTGTGCCCAAATTTAGATGTGCAAACTTTTCCTAACGAGCTTTAGACGTGTTTTTATGCCCTATGAGAATTAACAAACATGGGAGCTCTAACCTTGGCTAGTAGTAGTAGTTGCTAGCTAGCCAGTTACAGAAATCAACGTTATTGAGGGCACGTTTTCTCCATAAAGGACACCTTCCCAAACTTTAATGCTGTGGTGTTCTTCGTTACTGGACCAAAGACAACTGATTCCAACGATTTCCAAAGATTTCTACCGCATAGGGAATTTACACCAGTATGTTGAAATCATGTATAAGCTCGTTACAGTTAAAAGACACAGTCTGCTAGTGAGCCGCCATCTGACAAAGGGTCAAACGGTTTTAGCGTGCGTTAACCGCACCCGGTCATCTGCCCGACGCAGCCAACAATCTGACAACAATTTAACTCTAACAATTACGCTCTAACAATTAAGCTCCAACAACAATAAATTATCTACTTGGCAGCGACACACTAGCGTGTGTCTAGATAAATAAATAAAAAAAGTACGCGTTTAGATGAAACACTGATTGTTTCTATTCAATTCAATTTGTTTATTTAGGACCCTGTTCCAAGGTCACTTGTACAGTACAACTCTTTCATTATTTGACCACTGTTGAAGCAGTGCATTTACATCATGAAGATACATTGCTGCAACAATGAAACCGTTGTCTTACCACTAGTAAGAACCACGGCTAGGCATGGGTTCTACCCTAAGTAAGAAAACGGAGGCGTGGGTTTCTTACTTACGTAAATACGAAAACGAAGGTCTTTGGTTCTTACTTAAGTAGTACGATCTCTGTCCATGTTATGAATCCCAAATCGTTCCTAAAGTATTATTAAACTATTTCACACTTTAAATTAACAACTATTAATTTTTTAAACAAGAAAAGAGAATTCTAGACATAGAAAACGAAGGCGTAAGTAGAAAACGAAGGTCTTTGGTTCTTCTTTATGTAATAAAACTACTACCGCTAGCAATATTTATGTATCAATGTTTCCAAAATAATACATCTATTGCAGCTGAAGAATGACCCAAAGAAAAGAGTTAAAATTGATTAAAATAAGCAAATAAGTCATTTATTGCAGTTATTGAGTTTTAAAAACGGAGTTGGAGCAAAGAACATTCCCGCCAACAATGACTCGTTATACTATCACAACAATGGCTCGTTCACTAAAGATTCAACTCGTCGTTGTACAAATATGTTAGACGATGGCGTTCGGCAACAATGCGGTAAGACTTTCGATTTATTGCCCCCGTGGATTCGCCACTCGGGTAAACAGCAAAAGTCTTACCTTATTGTTGCCAAAAGCCATCGTCTAACTGACACATACGCTACTACAAAAACTAATTCGAAACCCATCAACAATCATCAGTTTTTGAAGAACGTTTGATTTGCCACGCATGGTTTGAAACGCAGAACACGTGCACCAAGAATGACGAAAACGTTCACGTAATTTTTTAACCCAGTACACGTAATTGTTTCACGAACCGAGTATAGTAGCTTTCGAGGAGTACTTGGATCGGCGAAACTTACTAATTATGTAGGTGGAGTTGACAGATATACTAACCAACTTTTAAACTCTTACGAATTCCGGAATAATGTTAGTCAGGAATTTGTTGTAATTAATAATAAAGGCAAACGCATAAAGCTACTTGAAAATGAAAAGAAAGAACTAGAAACAAAACGGCAAAATAAAACGAATGGCCTAACCTGTCTGAAGTCATAAATCAACAACAGAGCACAAGGCGGACAAGTTTTTTTTATAAATTAAAAGAAAAGATAATATCGACATTAAAACGAAATAAAACAATCTGTAAAGCGAAAGGCAACGAATGAATACAAACATGAAAATGCGGTCAAACCAAATAGCACACCAATAAGATCTTACTCCTATATTTCCGAAAAATGACATGGTCGTGGCAAAGTATCACGAATCAGAAAATAAAAACGAATTCGTTTGATGTTTAAGGTAAAGTTTAACTGAACCAAAGTCAATACAGCAAAGGAACACGAATAAGCTTTCCTGTAAAGTTTTAGGTAATCATACATGAAATTTGCTTGTTGTTTAAGGTTAGGTTTAAAAAGACATTCTTTCTTACCATATTCGAGCATCCTGCGAGAAATGACCTTTGCAACATTTACATACGTTAGAGTGAAAGTTAGCAAAACCGTTTCTCACGACGGCAAAAATAGAAAAATGAATGCCTTTGCAACATTTACCCGCGTCTGAAGTAAAGTTGCAAAACTGAGCCATACAGGAAAGCCAACTGGGAGGAATGCACCTTTAAATGAATCAAAGTCAAAACGCTCAGGAACACGAATTTCCTGTAAGGCTTCAAGAACGCTTACAGGAAATTTGCTTGATGTTGTCATGCAGCTTAGATTTACCTGAAACAGAATCAAAACAGCTTAAAGAACACGAATAAGCTTTCCTGTAAGGTTTCAGAAACGTTTACAGGAAATTTGCTTGCTGTTTATGGTAAGGTTTAACTGAACCAAAGTCAAAATAGCTAACGAATACGAATCTCAGCTCTATGGCTTTCCTGTAAGGTTTAAACCCGCCCCCTCCCCCTACCAGCCCACATGGTAAATTTTATTGCCTTTTGGTATTTGAATCAATCCGCTGTTGTTAAGTGGGACGGCCACTTGTCTGAGCCATTTACTGTTTGTAGGGGTGTGAGACAGGGGGGGGGTCCTTTCGCCTGCTCTGTTTACATTGTACATTGATGATCTTTTGGGTGATCTGAGCTTGGCCTTGCCTGGTTGCTGGATTGGAGGATTGAACGTTAATTGCATTGCCTATGCAGATGACCTTATTATCTTTGCTCCCTCTCGAGCTGGACTACAATCACTGCTTGACATTTGCACTGAGTGGGCTGCCGGCAATTCTATGCTTTTTAATGTTAGAAAGTGTTTCTTTATTGCTCATGGATGTGCTAGAGGTGACATTGTTGCACCTGTCTCCATTAGTGGAACTGAACTGTCACGAGTGTTTGATTTTAAATATCTTGGACATATCATCACTGATTCTCTTCATGATGATTTGGATATTCAGCGTTGCCAGCGTAGTTTTTTGAGATCCTTTAACAGTTTGTACAGCAAGTTTAAGAATGTTGATGTGCATGTGTTCGCAAAGCTGTTCTCATCATGTTGTGCTCTGTATGGTGATCCGCTGTGGTTGAGGTATACCAGGAAAGCTCTTGGCACTCTTAAGACGTTTTATCATAACAGTGTTAAGAGATTTCTTGGAGTCCCTCGTTTTTCGCTTAGCCATGCCAGTTGTATTGCAGCAGGAGTGTCACCGTTTGAGGTCGTGTTGGGTGGGCACTTCGTGCAGTGGTATCGAAATCTGCTTACGCATGATAACAGACTTGTTGCCGCAGTTATGACATCTTCGGTGGGAAGGGTTGGTCGGCTGCAAGATCGATATCTTACTACTTTAGACGAGCTCATGCTCAATACTGCAGACTTGGGTGTCTTCTCAAGGACAGATCTCAAACGCTACTTGGATTGGTTCACTAAGAATTATTACAGTTTACTGTGATTTTCTCCAGTCAAACGTTTCTTGTTCTGTGTTTTTGTATTTTTTTTTTGTGCTGTTGTATATCCTCAACTGGATGAAATAAAGTTTATTATTATTATTATTATTATTATAAAGTTGCTGAAGTGTTAAGTCCACGTGAAACCTTACTGCTGCCCCCAGCCATTGCGACCGCCAGAACAAGGCGTTTCTAATGTTCTTTTCAGTTTCACATTTGAACCCGTATTAACTAATAATGATAATAATAAAATTTGTTGTGGAGACAGCAGGTCTGCAAAGGGTTTGAGGACCACTAACCTCATGATAAAAGATCCGGGATTTTTATGTTAAGTCCAATAATCAGGTCTTTTCAGAAGGGCAGTCAAGTTTGCCATGTCAGGTAACCTCTTGTAGGTATTTACGGAGGAGACTGAATCAGTTTCATCATTTATGAATTCCAAGCTGGAATTACCCGTATGGAAAAGAAATTCTATATACAATTTAGTTTGTATGTTTGAAGACAAGCTTATAACTGTTACCCCCTTGTTCGTGTTACAGTGTTGATTTCGAAAGAATGGAAGATCCACTTGGAGTTTACTGTGAAGAATTTTATAGGCTTATCCGCTTATAATCCGCTTATAATCTACGAAGCGCCAAGGAGTCAAGGTTCACATGCTTGAGACGCTTGCCATAAGACATGTTGTTCATGCGTCTCTGAATTGACTTAATGTGGTCAATATTCTTAAGCAAGTGGGGCGACCAGACAGGGCTAGCACACTCCAGAAGTGGACGGACATACACTTTATACGCCCATTAGTTGGATTGGCCATTTCCCGAGCTGAAACCACGTCTGACAATAGCCAATCGACGAAATAAAATCACCTCCTGATAGATAAATGGCCCACAAGTGCATAAAAACAGCAAACGAAATTTAATTTTCGGTCATATTTGCTACCTTGGTCACCTAAAAACGAACATAGCAATGGTAGACTTAACAATACACAAACAATATGAAATGGGATTGTATTTACAATACAATTTAACAATTACATAAAAAAAAAGGAGCTAGACACCATGGAATGATCAGGCAGACTATACGACCACTGACCTTACACGTTGTTGACAGGTAACGTTTTAACAGCCCTGCCATTTTTTTTTCCATTTCGGGAAAGTTTTTAATCTGGTTCATCACACCCGATTTTTTCGATTGGATCTCTGTAAAGAATGCTTGTGCTATACCCACATCCACAACATGGTGGGTACCACTAACGTGTTTTTCAGGGACCAAGGCATGGTGTTTCGATCAGCGTCCTTACCCAAAGGACGCTGATTGAAAAACCATGACCAAGGTCAGCAAATATGACTGAAAATTTAATTTCGTTTGCTGTTTTTATGCACTTGTGGGGCCACTGGCCTTTCGGGAGGGAGATGATTTTATTTGCATCCCACTGTCTCACAAATTTTATTGGATTGCATAGCCGATCGACGATTTGCAGCCAAGACCACGGAGTTACAGTGGGTCGTGAATTTCAGATCCGATTGCAGCTATACACCGTACGTTTGCTGTATGGTACTTGTAGCAGCATCACACAAAACATTAAAAATGTGATGGTCATGTATCAACAATAAGATGATTCAGTTCGTCGACTTGACTGGAGATAACTGGAAAAATTAAATGAAGCAAGCAGTCTGCATTAAAGACTGGCCTTGTGAGGATACACAATACACTAGTCTGAGAAGGAAAGAAAAGAGAACTGCCCCGACTAGGACTCGAACCCAGGACATCCCGTTTACTAGCCAGGCGCTATAGCCACTGTGCTACCGGGGCGGGTACTGGCTGCAGGCCCCAGCCGAGCTAAGTAGCTGTTCAATCTTTATCAGTGGTGACCTAAAGATCACAAACAAACATACAAGGAAGGAAAGC
>JAHWFP010210265.1:0-16159 GCA_023313725.1 Lithobius niger
CTGAGGCAGTCTGACATATAAGTCCAAAAGGCAACGTAAATAGGTTTACATCCGTATTTATTATTTCCAGTGAACAGGTCAGGCGTAATTTATCCAGTTTATTCCAAGGACAGGCATTGTGGCACTGGCATGGGGGTTAGTGAAAAGTCTAGCCTGTCTTGGGGGAAATTAGCAGTGCTAAATTTAAGTTAGAAAAAATTGGGTAGCCAATTGTGAAACGTTTAAAAGCTTCGTTAACATTTATTGGAAAATTTTGCTTATATGCAGGTGTTGGCCTAACGTTAAAAAGTGTTGATAACGTTTAAAAGGTTGTTAAAATCCAGTGATGGGGATGTGAGTTAAAATCCTGTTAGAGTGTGTTTAACTAGCTTGTGTTAAAGCAAAGGTTGGTAAATTATTTCAATTACAATTAATGCTTTTGCGAGTTCGCAAGTTACGCATAAGTGTGTTGCCTACAAATGTTAACATAATTAAGCCTGTAAAATGTTGGCCATCAAGTGGTTCTGAATAATTTCTTAAGCATAGTAGCGCATGCTGCATGAATTTATTGCACAGGGCTTAGTCGACCAGTCGAAGTGTGATTTCATGTAGTATTTTAAAGCTTGTTTACTGTGCTTTATAAAATAAGGGGGTAACAACGCAATTTTTAGAGATGGTCAAATTGAAGATTAGGGAGTGTTTCGATCTTTGTGAGTACTAGGCGTTGCCGCTAGTAGTGAAACCGGTTGGGCAAATTTAAAATTATGTATCAAGTAGGTTATTTATTAATTATTGCTGGCGACGATAATTAAGTGTGACCTAGCCGGTCACGTGAGGGTGAAAGGAATTTCTGCAATAAACTTGTAAGAGAACAAGCAAGGGCAGTAATTTTGTTAAAATTAAAATTCTTGAAATTTAAAATGAACTAGTTTAGATTAAAGTGGGGATGAGACCGTTGAATGTAAATGCGGTTTAACCTAGTTTAACTTACCTAGTTTGGTGTAGACCTTCTTCTTGTTGCTGGAGTGCGAAGGCCTATTTCAGTAGAATTTAAGAATTAGTACGCGTTTTTCTTACGCACTTGATTTTGATTAAATTGAGTATTAAAGTGCGCTGGTTGTCGTTATTCATACGATAGTGATAAGGCCCCCAGCTATGCCACCAGGAATACAAGGTTGAAGGTTGGAGGAATTCGATTCAGGTGTAGAAACCTGGCCTGTTAATTTGAGCGAGTCGAATTGTATTTCTCTGCTTTCGATGTCCCTGACGACAACAAGGTAGCATTGCTTTTGACGAGCATAGGTGCAAAAACGTATGGGTTATTGCATAACCTGTGTGCACCCGACGCTCCAGCAACTAAAACCTTAGTCCAAATTAACACACTGTTGACAGGTAACTTGTGTCCTAAATCTAACTACTTATGTGAGCGAGTTCAGTTCCAAAGGAGGGAGCAGAATGCTAACGAGTCAATTGCGGACTACATAACCGAATTAAAGAGGCTTACCCTCTATTGTAGTTAAGGTCCAGCCGATGGAACTGAGCTGGAGACAATGCTCAGGGATAGATTTGTTGCTGGAATTCGCAACTCTGACACTTTGAAATCTCTGCTGGCATTGGATCCAGCTACAATTACATTTCATTCGGCCTGCAAATTTGCCCTCTCCCAGGAGCTGGCTGAGAAAAGTTTAAGTCACTTTCAAGGGTCGGTTGCTCATTCAGTGCAGTTTAAACGTCCATTTAAAAGTAGAAAGTCGAACAATGACAATTTGTGCTTCTGTTGTGGTAAACCCTCCCACGTGAAAGCTGTGTGCACGTTCAGGAAGCACAAGTGCTCCTCCTGCGGAAATATTGGGCACCTAAGTCGAGTGTGCAAGTCTAGCAAGCCTGCGCCGACGCCCTATTCTCATAAACCCAAAACGGTAAAAACAGCTGGTAAAAAGAAAAATCATAAGTACTCTGGTAGGAAAGCACTTAATGTTGAAGAATTATCAAATTATGATTCGGACGACACTGAATGTAGTTCGGATGAAGTAAGCCCTGATTCTGACGAAATTTATTCTCTTGCTACGGATAGGCGAAGCAAACAATGGATGATTCATGTTCAGTTAAATGGCCATGAGCTTCCATTACTAGTTGATTCGGGTGCAGATTCAACTCTTATTCCAGTTAGCTGGTACACTAAATATTTCAGTAATGTCAAGTTAAACCCAACTAGAATTACGTTAAGTCTGCTTGTGAAGTAGTTTACAAGCCTTTGGGTATTGTGAGGCTTAATGACTAAACTGAGGTATTATCAGCAATTGTAAGCCCTGATAGTTTTTCACCATTATTTGGGCGGAGCTGGATGCGGAGTCTTGAAATGGACCTAAATCAATTTTATGCTGAACCTGTTCATGAGGTAGACATTTTGGAGGAAATAATAGAAGATGTTTATTTTGTCTCGGACGAGGAGGTGTTTAAGAGATTCCCTATGCTATTTTTGCCAGGTTTGGGGAAACTCAAAAATTTTAGGGCCAAAATAACTTTGAAAAAAGATGCAGTACCAAAATACTGCAAAGCCAAACCGGTAACCCTAGCTGTTAGGGCGAAGGTCGAGGCGGAAATCGACAGACTTGTTCAGGAGGGTGTTCTTAAAGAGGGCGTGTCAAAAGACAACGCGCCCTACGGGCATTGTGGGTAAGCGAATTTGTGAACGCACTGTTCTTCATCGCCATCTGGCGGTAGCGCTTTGAAATTGCATTAGTGAAACCGAAACTGAAATCTATTCACCCACCGCGCGAGGGAGCTACCATCGCAGCTACTTTGCTGGCGTTTTCTAGCGCGTTTGGTTGAATGAAAGATGGAGCGCGTGCGTATTTACTGCGAATGCAAAAAGTGGTCGTGCGGACTCTGGTCAACCAGACAGCAGCCCGTGTCATCAAAACGGTCTTTTACGTAATATCGTATTTTGTCGATGCGGTACGGAACGGGTAGCACGTAGTAAAAGCAGTGTCCGACGAACTTGAACTAGTAGAAGACATCGACTTTTTCTAGATGATTTTTTCTGACTCTTCCATCATTTTGCATGCTGCGTTCGCTGCGGATTCTTTCGCCGTTCAGTATTCATCATTCATGTTCAAAAAATTTGCTGATCTCCCATAAGTGAAACCAAAAGGCGCTATTATTTTGACATCCAATCAATTTTGCCTAAAGTAACGTAAACGTGATTGCCCGTCTTTCTTCAGACTGTCCTCGTTTTCAATCGTTGTCTTCAGCCAATGGCCAGGCATCATCCATGCATTGCTCAGCCTGTGGACATCAGCTAACGTTTTAGAGTTTAATATAAAAAAAAAATTGCAAACAAAGCTTACTGCTAATAATTTTTCCAGAAAACAAAACGATAATAAACAAGACGGAAAGCCATAATGGATATTAAATTACGATTAAAAGTAACTTTGTTTCAGTTGAAAAATTTTTTTAAATACGCAAGTAAGTTTTGCTTTCATTATTTTTTCTTGCTTTTGTAAGTGTAACAGAAACTAGTAACTACGGATAGACTACAGTAATTATTTTTCGTTGTAGTTAATTAACATACGTAAATTACCTTTTCTTTCTTACGTTTTTACATTGATTTGGTATTTCCTCACTCATTTATAATCAGAATATTGGTCCTAAAAGTTCCAGAATTTACGAAGGCTAATATTATTATGCTGACGAATTTTAGATTTTCGTCAAACAGATAGAGGACACATTTGAAAAGTACCTTTCATTAGTTTGTAGCAGGGATACAGAAAACGAGAAAAGAAAAAAACGAAACAGGTAACTAGGCACAAAGTAAGCATCGAAAATGCGAAAATAAACTAGCTTTACCGCATTCATACGAAATTCATAAAAACAGGCCCATAGCTAAGACTTTTTTTTTTGGAAGGGCAAGTAATTTGTTTTCCGTTCCACCCTCTCCTACACCTCAACTTGTGATATAACTATGCTTAAGAGGAGCTGCCCTGTAATCGGGGGGGGGGGGGGGGGAGCTGCCCTGTAATCTTTGCTTAGCTGAAAAAGCACAATTTTAGTTAAGCAAAGATTATCCCTACTCCATTCTAAAATTTAATTTTAGACTAGCCATATCTTTCGCTTCGCTCACTCCATTGGCATCGATCCATTCTTCATGTAATTTATTTGATTCCAAGAGCATCTCAAAATCGATGTACTGATTATTTCAATGCAACTAATAGCAGTTGTTTCTCACAATTCGTTCGTCACATTCCTCAGCATGGCTGTATTTCACCTACATTATTCAAAACATACGGTTTGTTTTGTTTGCACCTTTGTAAGTCAGTAACTCAAACAGGAATCGTTGATTTGCACCTTTCACCGATGTACCTTTTCACAATATTTGTCGGCATTTGTTCCGAGAGCTAAGGGGCCGACCATATATTACGTTACACTTTCTGGCCTATTTTGAACACCCACCCACCCATTTGTCACAAATGTCGCACAATGCAAAAAAAACAACCTCATAACTACGTTACACTTTAGCAATCACCCCCCCCCCCCTCCTTTCCCCGGGGGTAATATTTCAAAGTACTTTTCATTTTTCTATACTTAGTTATTTCCTATAAATTCTTGCTATTAGGCAATAGAAACAAAATTTAGGCGGCCTGGCTGGGGGCCGGCAATTTTAAGTTTCTATGTGCCGTTCGGAAATAAACATTACCTGTTAATTTTTGAATTAACAAAAGACTTCGTCAAAACTGGTGGTGGGAACGACCTGATGGGGACCCTAGGGTTGCAAGCTGGCGCCCCAAGAATCGGAGACTACGCAGAACAGTGAAAAGAAGGGTTGACCAGTTTCAAGATTTATCGGGGGGGGGGGGGGGAGCGGGTTTATTTTATTTTTTGGGGAGTGTCCTCTTTCATAAGGGAGAAAAGGAAGTAGGGGGGGGGGCGTTCTGCCCGGGGAGTTGTTCATGAGGCTTCCACCCATTTGCCATAATCTCGTTTGCCATAATCGCGTTTGCCGTAATCCCGGAAGCCCTGGATATCTTAGCCCAGTAGCCGTAATCACGTTTGTCATACAGGTCCGTTTGCCATAAATCGCATGTCGAGTCACATTTTAAATGGAACTCTGAAAGAATGTACTTAACATTCAAAACTACGTAAGGATTATTCACTCCTGGTGCCGAGTTTCTTCGCCATTTGTTGACAAAACTCGTCACTGTTTGTCTTAAAAAAAATTATGGATAATTAATCAGCACATGTACTTACTTCATGTGGACAAAAAAAAAAAAACCCGCATGCATACCAAAGTTTAATCACAGTAATCTTTTTTTTTTTTTGGGGGGGGGGGGGGCGCTGGGGGAGGGAGCAGATTGAAAGGTTTGCGTGGGCTTGCCCGTAAAGGAAAATTTTGTCCTTCCCTCTCCCCCCAAAAATGCTAAAATTAAACTTTCACAACATGGTAACCTACCACTTTTCTGAAGCCAAAATCCAATATTGGGATCCGAAAATGTTGAATCTATGTTTCAAAATGCTTGAAATTTCAGAAAATTGTCCACTTTCGTTCAGTGCTTAAGTGATACCATGTATAAGTCATGTGTGGTATCATGACTACACTATTTTTATTGTTTTTAAACCATCTTAGAAAAAAAAAATTTTTTAACTTAGAAAAAAATTTCTAATTAACATCGAACATTAAAAAAAAGTTAAGTTTTGATATGTCCAAATAAGCTAGATCCGCATTTTAATTGGAATGACAAACAGTAACTACTTTTGTCAACAGATGGCGCAGAACTCGGCACCAGGGGTGAACAATCCATGCGCAGTCTTTCTTGAAATTGGGTTTTATAGGACGACGTCGTCAAATCCGTCGGTATAGCAAACGGGATTATGGCAAACGGGAAATTGTGGCAAACGGGAAATCCAGCAGAAGAGGGGAAGAGTATAATTTCGAGCAAACGGGAAAATGCAGAAGAGCTGGGACGATTGCCATAAAATCGGTGGCAAACGGGATTGCGGCAAAGGCACCGTAGCCGTTCGTGAAGAAGCCAAGGTGGTTCTGGTAACAAATTTAACTGATACCTTGCAAAGCTGGCGAAGTGGAAGTTAGTGGCGCAAAACCAGTGTTTGATGATGTTGGATGGTGATGCAGGTATCGGATGACCACGTGATGCCCCATTCAGATTCGACTAGTGCCGGATTCTATGGCATAAGGTTGGAGTTGTCTACTCCCCAAATACTACGTATGCTTTATTCATTCACTCCAGTAGTGGCCAACTCCAGATTGGGAGGGGGCCAATGAATCCCCGACGGGGGTGGGCAAAGAAATGGAAATTTTTTTTTTTTGAAATATGATCTATTTTAGCAGGGGCCTGTAAACGCGGTCTCGTATCAGACGCTCGTGGTGAGGACACCTCAACACCATCGAAGAAAAAACCTGAGGGCAGCTTTCTTCCACACCAGAAGAAAAATCGTCTACATGGCGATTCCACTTTAAAACATGTAAATAATATATATTTCTGTTGGCATAAAGCCGAAACACTTTTCAGCTTAGTTGTGTTCTAGATGTTGTCAACACACGATATTTTTTATTTGTAACAGGTGACGACTTTGCTTATTTATGAAAAATGTCCGATGTTCAAACCAGTTTAAAATCTAACCTAAACTGCACTTAGCCCTTTTAAAACTAGCTGGAACATTTAATCTTTTGATTTGTGCACTTAATGCATTTTGGTAAACTTAACTTCTTGCCATGAACCCTACCGGAGCTCCAATGTTTATGTTTGTATATTTTTCGTGGACCCAGTGTATGATTTTATGTTTATTTTTTATAGCATCTCCGTCCAAACTCCGACCGTAGCGAACCTCTAAAAACGTAAACAAACTAGCTTTCCTTCGTTAAAAACATGCCTTCTATATAGCAATCCGTTCCCCAAAGTCAAATGTTTATTCTGTGCATTACACTTCGTTCCCCCCCCTCCTTCAATAGTTGCGATGCCTAACGTCGTAGTTTATTTTAATAGGCCTAAAAATCACGTTGTTATGAGTTGAAAACTCACTTGCACATTCAAAGCCAGGCCTCTAAGTTCCAAGTCGGCAATTCCCTTTGTCAATACGCATCCATCCAACCAAAACACTGCTTCAATTCCGTCAGCCAGTCAGAGCGCTCAAGCTACCCCGGTCGTCCGCGCTGTCATGGCCGACTTCCGGTAATGACAGCGCGGCCGATTTTGGTCTGTCTCTCCTCCTCCAAGCGTCCACCTCTTCCCCACTCACCCCCTCCGTCGCTCTCCTACAGGTCCGCGCTAACCCTCTACCTGCCTGCCAAGCAGAAGGCATAAAAACCCAGACGCAGTAGAGTATAGTTAGCACAGCACAGCTCAAGGATTCTCAAAGCTAGAGGTCGCTACGCCGGTCGGGAGTGGAGATGCCGCGGTCCGATTGTTGCCATGCCGGGCAAAGGTAGTGGTTCGTATCGTACTTAGTTTAACTTTAAAAGTTTATTTTTTGGACTTTACGTCAAAATTTATAGTTTAATTTTAACTAAACCTCGTAGCTTTAGAAAGTAAATTTATGGAGTGTCAAGCCAAACGGCATTTCGGACGTTGGCAGCCATAATTTAAGGGTTCACGGTCCCTTACTAAAAACCAGCTTTATTTTTCGTGTTTCTTTAAACGCAGTTTAATGTAAACAAAGGACGGTTTGATCTTCGTGGGGTTTCCATTGCTTAAACGCTCGGATCCACTTTATAGGTAGCCGCGGCTCTATAATTTAAGGAGTTGACTTATCAACAGCAACTCTGGGAGGTTTAATGCTTTGCTGTATACACGTTGAAACAAAACTGTAAACCAGGTCTACTATTATATATCAGCCGAGGCTGTTTGTAATTTAGAGGGCTCTTTTGCGAAATCCCCTTGTGCCTAATCAAAACTCACTTTTTCTATTTGAAATTGTTTTATGTGAACCTCGTGTTGGTTCTAGTGTCGAATTTAATGTAAATTCCCCCTGTATTTTATAACCTAAACTAGGTGTAAAGTTACCAAATGTATTTGTAGTGCGATATTTTTATTCATGTTTGTTTAAAATAAAAACCAGGAGTTTTTCTTAAACGTCCGTCAGTTTATTCGCTCGTTGTTCGCTAGAAGTTAACTTGTAAGACAATTCTCTTAAACTTAGCTTAGCTAGCCTAATTTTCCCACCTTGGTGGCAGCGTTACCGCTTATTATTACAGTTAGCCTACAATTTTAGGACATGTGTAGCTCCATTCCCTACGCCGGGACTGTAGCTGTTGTGCTTGTTTGAAACAAAAAGTACCCCAAAGTAATAGTAAGAAGATCAAGTTACACCAGGCGAGCGGCGATGTTACAAGCACCTACCCCGTCGTAGCATCCGCCGTTACAGGCCCGGCGAAACCAGCTTGGGGGTCTGGGGTAGGCTGTAAGCTATTCCTGCCCGGTCCGGGGCAGAACCCCGGAAGCTGACCTATTTTACGTTATTTGAGGGCCTATTTTCGGCTTCCCAAGACATGTATGCACCACATTGTTAAGCAAATTTTGGATGTTTTTCGTAAAAATTCTTCAGCATGAGCCCCATGTGGGAAAGTGCTGCGACGTACGTCGCAAAAAATTCCGGGCGGTCACAGTAAATAAACTTTTAATTTTTTTTTTACAAGCCGCACTTTTTTCTGTATATGCAGAAACAACGGTAATTTCGCTAAATATTGACCGATTTTGACGTTCAAATACACCATTTTAACCCTTTTTTTCGTCAGCTTTTCAATGGTGCAAACCACAAGTCACTAGCACCTCCCATTCTGAAGTTATTTATATAAAAAAAAAACAAAAAAACATTTAACTTACATTTTTAAACAAACGAGACTTGCAGATGCATAAGAAAAAACTGCAGCTCTCTGGTAATTTTAGGACTAATATCATGGTGAAAGGAATTCGGTAGGAGGCGACACAACCCTTTTTTCGCGATGACTGGGTATGGAGGAAGTGGGAGGGGGGGGTGATCTGATGGTACTTTGAAAGTGTGGGCTGGGCACGTGTGATAGGTTAGTTTTTGTGAAACTGAGTGGTCGTCCTGCAGGATACAGGATTACAAGGAAATTTTAAAAATCAGTTTTACTTGCCATGTACGTTGCTTATTTTCACAAGCATTTAAAAAATATTGCTATGGATAAAGTAATGGGGGGGAAAGTTGTAGAAAGGTTTTTTAATGAATTTAATGCTTTGCCCTGCTTCAAAAAAAAGTTAAAAATCGTCACTTCAAAGGGCTTGTTACCTTGAAAAATCCAACACCGGAAAAATCAACCCTGCAGAAAAATGTTTAGGTTACAGAACTGCGTCGCAGAAAGCTGTGGAACATTATAAAACTGGGAGCATGAGAGGTCGTAAAAACCTAATTGTGACCAAAATTCTGCTTTTTTTTGTACCTTTTATTTACAAATTAAATTAACTGATTAATTTAAATATAAAAAAAGTATTAATTTTTACGTTAAAAAACACTGAATAATTTAGGTTTGAAAAGTATTGTTACTTACTTTTCAAATGGCGGAAAGTTCAGCTAACGTTTCTAAATTAACTGAGAATTAGTTTTCATTCACGGTGGGGGTGGGCTAAGAGGAAAAGGCTACTAGCAAATCAAACCGCTAACTTAGTCTTCAATTTTGATTCTTTGCTCGGTTTTGATGCAATTAATTGTTATAAGACTTCAATTAACGAAAACTGGGAAGGAAAGCTTAACTAGTTTTGTTCTGTACAAATTTAGCTGACGTTTCGGCTATAACCATAACAAGAACACACAGTTGGACCTCAACGGTACACGACCATTTGTGAACAGTGAATTTTTTTTTTAGTCCTGTATTGGTTAGACGCTGAAGTTGAGTTTGCGTCCTCTTGGTTGGGAGGCCGGAACTCTTGACCACTGGGCTGCTATTTCTCCGTTTGTATGGGGTCCGTGTGACCCCTCACAAACTTCGCGTTGTACGTTGGGATTTTAAAATCGGGCCTTCTCCTTTTAGAGATAACTGGTAAAGCGTTGGCATCCCAAACGAGTCTTATAACTAAGATGTCTGTTAAATCATGGCGTCGGCGGTCTAACGCAGCAAATCAATTTTCAGTTTAGCAACTTATTGTACACGATTTTCGCTCAGTTCATTGGTGTCACGAATTCAACTATAGAATCCTTAACAAGTTTAGTTTTATACACATTCAGTTGACGTTTCTGCATTAACTAAGACAATTTTTAATTATGGATGTGATGAGGTAGCAACAGTAGGACTACTGGCAAACAAAACGGAAATTGTATATTGAGCTTTTTTTCCACGAAATTTTTACGAATTTTATGTCATCATGTAGACTTCGTCTTCCGGCTGTTCCCCGACGACAATCTCGGTTACTCTCCGACGGAGGGGGGAGTCCCCCCCCCCTGTGGCGCCACCCCTGATTCCCCCTGCTGTTACTTATTAGTATTAAAAAACACTTAAGGGTTTAAAATAAGGATGTAAGCCTTAAAAAACTTGAAGCCCTAGAAGAACAGATATTAGAAAAAGACATGTAAGCCATCACGGTCGCACTTATACGTGTAAAAGAATATCCAGCGTTCCAAAAAATAATCTGGAGCTTCTTTTACACGTGTTAGTGAGACACTGATACATGTCTAATATCTGTTCCTGAGCGGTTGAAATTTTTTAAGGCTTACATCCGTATTATGTACGCTTAAACGTTTTTTAATGCCAATATCTATTATTTTTTCTTGTTGTTGCAAAATAACACCGAAAAGAATATTACAGTCACCTTAAAATGACTGTTGTAATTGAGTCTTTTTAATACTCAATTTTAAGCTATAATTGTGTTCAAAAGTCACTAGGCCTTCTTCAACACAATCCGAAAAAAATATCAAATTTTGTGCAGAGAAAAGTCGAAATAACTTTTGGAAGAAAATAGTTCACAAATTTTCAATAATTCTGTAATTTGAGAAGGATGGATGGATATATTCAATTTGATCGGTTTGGATAATTAAAATTTTAATTATCCAAAACCGACCAAATTGAATATTCCATCCTTCTCAAGTTACGTAATTGTAGAAAATTTGTGATTTCCATACTCTTCTCTCCAACAACCCCCCCCCCCCCCCATCATAATTTTAGAAAAACTAGTGATTTCATAAATTTTCCTTTAAGGATTCCAAAGTTGATTAAGTTAATGGTGATCGAGCAGCATTCAGCTCACGGATGATGACTATACGCACACAACTACACTTAGGTAGTATTTTATTTTTATTTTACACCAGATTTATTCTCTATTTTTTCCCGTCATGGGCTTTTTTTCCACGGTTTTTTTCAATCGGCCGACCCTTTTTGAAAACTTTGCAGCTTCTCTTATACCAGTTTTGGTTTTGGATGGATATCACAACTCATAGGACTGAATGTACAAAAGATCACACGGTCTAATCGTCACCTCTACCACTTTTGTCTTGAGGAATTTTATGTCTATAAATTTTCTCATTCATAATTTTAACCTTTGCCATTGCCCGATTAGCCCTTACGGCAGCCAAATTGATACGGTTTGGTTTATTGTATGCCAATGCTTCACATGCTTAAGTTTATTCAATCCCTTTTTTGAGTGCACTGGCTAACAAATGCTGATATTCGTTTGCTTCGCTCATTCAATCAGTGCATCATCCTCCTTCAGTTGCCCCTTCCCAGGCTGATGTCAATCACGCAGCGTAACTGGAATTGCTCATTCCATCACAATTAATCTTATGTATTTGGCCAATCGTCTACTACTTGGCGGCATCACACTAGCATGTGTCTAGCGTAACCAGCAAACTCGGCACATTACTAAGACATACTTCTTTGAAAATTGTATTTCCTACTTGATTGGATCCTGTGCTCACGATCTGCATTTTGTTTCCAACTCTTCTTGAAATGAAAGACTCACAGTCTCTTGTAGAATTTGTTGTCTTTGTGAACCGTTTATTAGATGCAAATCCATGGCCCGAAGCCGTACGCCCTGTATCTAGGATATGACCATTGACCATATTACAGCAACATTACTGACAACAATACAACACAACGAGACTCCCGCCTCTTTTCTGCAACAATGTATTCTGACAATTAAGTACTGAAACAATGGGCGTATAACACTTAAGCATGTTGTGATAGACTGTTGAATGACAATACAAACAATGGTTACAACAAACATTTTTCATTTGCGTGCCATTTCAGAGCCACGTACTTCTAGCTGCAACCCCCATTTTTGAAAAAAGGCACTTTTCCGTACTACTCTTTACCTGTGTGCCACAATTGAAATATGTAAACTTTCTCTAACAAGCTGTAGCCATGTCTTTATACCCTATGAGAATTAACATGGGACCCCTGTCCTTAGCTAGCCAGTAACACAAATCAACGTTACTGAGGGTACTTTTTCTCCATAAAGGACACGTTCCCATACTTTAATGTTGACGTTTTCTTCGTTACTGGAGCCAAGACACCTGATTCCAACGATTTTCAAACATTTCTACCGCATGGGGAATTTACACCAGTAGGCTGAAATCAGGTATAAGGTCGTTACAGTTAAAATGCACAGTCTGCTAGTGGCCGCCTTACCACTTGCGTGTGTCTAGATAGGGGAACAGAAAGAGTATAACTGCCATCTACCAGTCTGCTTGTTACGTTAAATTGTTGGTAGATCTCGTGTGCCCCGTTTGTTTTGAATGGGAAGCGTGGTCATAAAAAATAAATAAACGCGCACGAATTTTGGAGACGCCGGCGTTCCTGAAAGTTTTTACTGCCGTCGAAAACATCAATTAACAGATTTTTCTTATGTAGCATTATTCTTCCCTTTGAAGGGAAAATCCTTAGCGATGAAAGTTGGCTTCCCTGCCGTGCTCGTAGCTCCTCATCTGCACATGTGCGCAGGCATCTATATAAAGTGTCCGAGTCAGGCCTTGCTTCATCTTTCTTCCTAGGGCACCACCACGCGTAGGTCTTCTTTCTTTGCTCTCCCTTCTGGATCTTCTCCGCTTGCTTTCACCTGCTTTCATCTGCAGCCAAAGTACGAATAATGGACTTTCTGATCCTCCTGTCTTGTCCGGATTCCTCTGCTTCTTTCCAGCATCCGGTCTCTTCTGCCTCAAGCTTTCGCATCCTACAGACATACTCCTTCGGTCGCCCTGCCGGACTCTACCTCCTGCCGTGCATCAACGTCTTTCTGGTCGCGAGCCCCCCCCCCCCAGCCGCCTCGCCGGTTCGGACGACCGCCTTTCGCCAAGCCATCTAAATAGAAGACATGATTTCACCACGATCCTACCAAGTTTCATACATCGTCTTTTTGATGTCCAGTTTGCCGCCACGATGCAGACCCTCCTCTTTGCCGGTCGCCGCTTAATTAGACCACCGGTCGCTGCCTCAACCACTTAAGAGCCTCCAGTCGCTGACGGTCACTCTGGTCCGCAGCCGCATGAAGCGGCCGCCTCCCTGCCAGTGCCTTTTCCCCCGCTTTCCACGGTCCACCTCTTGCGGTCCAGTAATCGCTGCTTCGTCTTGTGATCCCTCCAGTTCACTAATTGACTGTTGTTTCCCCGGTCTCGTTCCGGCACGTTCTGCGTCAGCTGTCTCAACTTCTCCGACAAGTCCTCGGTCCTGATATCCCGGTTCCCCGTGCCTCCTTTGTGGCGAGCTTGTTCTGTCCTCGACTTCTCCAACTGCTGCTTTCCCCAGCCCTGTCCCCAGAATGCGTTTGCCAGACTTCCTGTCGCTTTACCCTTCTTCCTCACCGGTCGTCATTTCAAGACTGCTATTTCGATAACGGGAATTTCCCGAATTGTACCTTTCAGCCCTCAGGCCTCTTGGTCCTCGCCTTCTTCACGAACCATAGATCTACAACCACAATCTGGACCCTCCTATATGGACAGCCTCACTCCGTCGCCTTCGGTCTCTCATGGTCTTCCAAAGGACCTAGAAGATCTGCAACCATAACAGGCTCCAACCATCTTTATCTCGGTCACTTGGCACCCACAAGTTGAGGTCGCCGTTGGCGCTTCGTCTTTTCTTTTTGAAATAATAAAGCTGTCTTACTACAATATATATGTTTCATTGAAGAGAAGAAGAATTGACAATAAGTCAACATATTGATGTAAACTACAATAACAACGTACCCATCTGGTATCACTATCGACCGGTGCTATCTTCCGGTCGACATGGCATCCCACTCAGCAGCAACATCCCTTAACACGACCTCAAGCGGTCGCTGCTACATGACCGGTCTCCTGCAGCTGCACTGTCGCGGACGCCTCCCTTCGTGGTCGCCTCTTGTCCTCATCACCTCTTCAGTTCTTGCCTCTACGATCGCCGTGTTTCATTCACCGATACAACCAGTATACTTCATCTGGGAACCTACCAACCAGTCTCAACAGGGTTCGGTCGCTTAACGGAGATATGCACCCTCACACATACGATCCTACCCTTCTCAGCGGCTTGCTCTTTCGGCCGTATTTTCGGTTGCCACCACCCTTCCTACTTCACCACTCTTCTCCGCAGGATTTGTTCCTCAGGAATAAACTGAGTGACACACAAAAAAAAGGGAATGGGGGAAGGACACAGTGCTTATTATGGAGACCTTTTAAAGTTGGACCCTCAGCTTCTGTTGGCCCTAGAACCAGGGGTACCTTTGGACCACACTCCTTCCTAATGTCCAAAAAATGACCACCACTGTTCTCATCCAATTGCCTAGCTTCATCAACTTAGACCGAATCAAGACCAAATGGGCGACTGCCAGAACTCGGTCCTGAGATTCCGGTTACCCGTGCCTCCTTTGTGGTGAGCTTGCTCTTACTTCGACATCTCCAACTGCTTTGCCCAGCCCAGTCCCCAGAATGCGTTTGACAGACTTCCTGTCGTTTTTTCGGTCGCTGTACACACCCCTTTTCTGCTACAACCTTTCATATGGTCGACTCTACCTCCTCAATGGCTTCCGAGCAATACATCTGTCACGGTTCCGGGCAGCTGTCCCCCGGGACACTTCTGTATCCTTCAACCGCCACCAGACGGAGCACACCTACAAGATTTCCCCGCATCTCGCTTACCGTGATTCCCCTTCCGCCGAGTTTGGCGCAAATCCTGCTACTGTACCGTCATTGTCTCTTCCAAAGATCTTTGTGTGTGTTTCTCCAACATGGATTCTACTTCAGGTCCAACATGGTTTCTACTTTGGCTACTTCTGCATCAATTGTAGGCCACACCGGGGCATATCCTGATCCAGTGTACTGTGTATGTTTAGAGTTCACCGGTGCAAAACCTCATCTGGAACCACATCCCTGTTGTCAATACCACAGGTCATGTGACTGGTTTACAAGAAAGTGTAGTGTCTGTACTCTCTCTCCGAGACGCAGTGGCGAGAGATTTTGTGTTGACACGATAAATTATGCAAGCAGGCAGTGCAACGAGCGACACAATGTACCACTCCAAAAGAAGTTCCCGGACCCCTTCAAGGCCCATCAGTTACTAGTACCAAGAAGTTTCGTCGGGCAAAGGACCCATCTGTAGCCCCACCTTCTATCTACTTACACCGATCGATCCACCTCCTGTGGACAAGGACAAACCTCCATGGTCTCCCTCTTCTACTTCGAAGAAGTCCAAATCTACTTTTGTCATGCATAATAAAAATAAAAGCCCTACCACTTCCACCGGGACAGTTCATCTGTCGGCCATGCCACCAACAGTGTTTCCGTCAACTACAACGTCGTCGTCAACAGTCACTTCAACGGTCCCTTCCTCGAGACCTCGCCCCGATTTCCGACTGCAGATGTCATCCGTGCTTCTCTTTTACAGGGACTGCAGCTCTCCTCAGAAGACCTGACACATTTTGGTATAAATTATAAGTCCCTGATGTCCATCGCACGGTCCTTCTCTCTGGAACTAGATGAACTTCAAGAAGTTACGGTAGACTTGGATTCACTACGCGCCACTAGTTCCTGCACTACGAGAAGCTGTACATCAACACGCGGCGACCGTACGGATTCTCCGTGATTTTTCAATTCCACCTTGGCGGACGAAATTGGCCGTTTGCAACAACAGGCGACCTCCTTGCAGGCCGCCAACATTTTCATGAAGGAAAAGTTTCGATGGGTAGCTCCCTTGCCTCCAACCCCCCTTGGAGAATGCAACACTGCGCCAAGCCTAGGACCCGTCAGTCGC
>JAHWFP010210267.1:1437-15724 GCA_023313725.1 Lithobius niger
GGTAAAAATTTCTGAGAGTATCTGTTTATATATATATTTTTTTCATGTACTACAGTTGGCTTTGACTAATTCGTAATGACTCGAACCTGCAAATTGCTTGTCATTCGATAAAGATAAATTTTTAATGCTCATTTTTTAATTAGGTCTAGTGTTTAATTTTCTCTCTTTAGTCCGTCTGGTCTCTTTCTTTCACTGTTAATCCTAGAAATATTTGTTTTTGGTTAATTCGCTTTAATTGTTAGACTACGTTGTCATTCACAGACTATCTCAGGAGCATCAGGATTTCAATTAATTTTTTATTTTTTTTTGTTTTTTAGAAAAAAATATGAATTAATGATTAGCTAAGGTGTCAACAATCCTGCTAATGTCACTTTACGCTTAAGTCCGATTTTCAAATTTACTTTATGTTTATTAAAGTTTCTCATTTACACGAAATTGACCAGAATTTGAATGTACATGTTTTTCATTAGAGACTAATTTGTCTGTGTCGCTGTCAATTTAAAAAAAAAAAACAGCAAGACAAATTGTTTTGACATATACGAAAAAGGACGGAAAATAGTTAACACACCTTGATTTTGAAATTCGTTTTGTAGGTAAGCGCATGTATGCTTTAATGCGTGATTAAGGCTGTTAACGTTTATTAATGAAGCAAGCAGTTTGCATTAAAGCCTGTCCTTGTGAGGATACACAATACACTAGTCCGAGTTGTCTTTTCTTTCTTTCTCGGACTAGTGAATTGTGTATCCTCACAAGGACAGTCTTTAATGCAGACTACTTGCTTCATTTACCCGTTACCTTGTGATTTCTTTCTTTATGTAACCTAACGTATCGTACTTTTTCTTTTTTACAATAGCACAGTATTTAAGTTAGCAATTTAGCGTTCTTTAAATTAATTTTAAAAACTTAATATTTTTGTAGGAATGAAACAGAAAAAAACAACGTTTTTCTTTGTAATTACATGCAGAAAGTGTGCGTATTGTAGTTTAGGAAGTTATCGAAGTTTTCAAATCACACCGTGGTATGCTCAGGAAAAAGGTTTTAAAAATATATTGTTTATTTGCTGTATAGTCATAAAGAAATCGTTTGCGTGTTGCGAGTTAAATTGCTTGTGTTTGGCCGCGTTTTTATGAATTTGTTCGATCGTCATGTTGACTGCTGATTTGTGTTGTATCATTATCTTAGCTTTGTTGATGTGTTAATTAATCGTAATAGCACACATCGCTACTGTTGTGAACACGAACAATGAATGAAGCGAACAACCCATTGAACGCGCCTGTTAGTTGGCTCCTCCAGCTCGCTCTTGCTAGTCGCTAGTCACGGGCTAGCCAGCCAATTGCAACCAAGCAGGGAAATCGGCCCTACCATATGTATTAAAAGTCTATAGTTACCATTGTCTTTGCTTTCTTTCTAATTCCTAGCAGAGGCGTATCGTGATTCGATTTGCTATTGAATCTAATTGAACGAATCTCTAACCTCAGGACGATTCACAGTTATTGAAATAGTATTTTGTCGATGCAATACCATCTCGTGATTTAAGTCGTGATTCATTCAGTGAAGGGATTTTTGATTTAAGAAGGATTCAAATCACAATCTAGGCAGCAGAAATTGGGAACCATATCAATCGACTCTCAAAATAATTCTTGTGGTTTGCACTACGGGGAAAAAATCCAAAGAAAAAAATCCACGGAAAAAAATCCATAAAAAATCCAAAGAAAAAAATCCAAAGCGAAAAAAAATCCAATGCCATTTTTTTATTGCAATATTATTATTATTATTTAATTTTTTTTTTGTATTTTGTTAATGTAAGGGTATTTCTTACTCCATTTCTTCCCAAACACTTCTATCCGATCCACAATTTGATTCCTTGAAAATCACAATGCGAATATATTACTGGTTTTTTCAGCCTGCTAATGACAATCTGTCGGAATTCCTTAATTTTCAAGTCCTGGAAAATAAAAGGCCTCCCTAAATCAATCTTTCCAACTTTTTCAGCTAGCGTACCAACCTGTTAATATACTCTCAATGTAGATCTCGCATCTAGAAGTTAGTTCCTGGAACAGTGCGATAACAAAAGTGTTATGGTTACCATGGAGAAGAATGTTACGCGGATACCTATCTATGACATCGTTTGGTTATATGCGCAGTCGTGACAATAGCTTAAATAATTTCCTTTGAAGAAACTATTATTTCAGTAATTTTTGAACTCTCGTTACTGACCGTTTCGTTACGGATCGACATGCAGTCAAAACCGACGATGTGAGAAAATTTCAGATTTATTCTTTTTTTTTTTTAGCTTTGAAAGACCATTGTGAAAATGCGTGAAAGTACGCCTTAACACTGACAAAAAAATGCACTTAAACCAACCGGTTGTACATATCTATAATTTCACGGTAGTATTTTACCATGCCCCTGGCACACATCCACGCTATACTATTTATTTTTCGCGTTTTCACTGATATCATTTCTTAGTTTTTTTGCATTAAAAAATAATAATAAGCTAAAAAATTATATTGGATTTTCTTTCCGTGGACTTTTTCCTTTGGGTTTTATTTCGTCTGGATTTTTTTTCTCTGGATTTTTATTCCTGGATTTTTTTCCGTGGATTTTTTCTTTGGATTTTTTCTCCAGTTTACCGTTGCAGGCAGGGTTAACAATCGAAAACAATTTGGAAATAATAATTCAATCAGTCTCCGAAGCCCGCATCAAGGACCTAAACAATTCATTCAGTCATGTCAACGTCCCATTGTGAGGCTGAAAGGCCTCGAAATTATGGACTTAAGTCTTACTAAATGAGGGAATCTGTTCTTCCATCCTTCACACTGGTTATTTGTGCGTTGTAGAGTAGTAAGAGTTGTATCGTGCACATTCTATGTGTTTGGTGGGTACTAAAAAAATATTAAGTAAGCTAAAAGTGAATTGTGTTTATTTTGCCGTTCGGAAATATACAATACCTGAAAATTTATAGCATTCTTCCCTGAAGTATGCTTCTCTTGCTGGCGTTTTAAAGTTGCGTCGAGACGGCCAGCTTGCGTAACCCCTCCTGCGCGTGCGCCAGGATCCTCTATAAAAGCATTCGGGCGAGACCGGCCCGTCATCTTTTCCCTCCAGCGGTAGCCGGAACGTCTACCTTCAGCTTCTCTCCTGTTTCGTTTCTTCAAGCAACTATCCGACTTTTGCATCAGTCCCTGTCCTGTTTTCTGCTATCCGAGTTTCGACTCCGTCTCCATCCTGATTTGAACAGTCCGACTTTCGCTCTGTCTCTATCCTGTTTCTGCTGTCCGACTTTTAAGGTCACGGATTGCCAGCGCCCGCTCAAGCAGACGACGCCATGGCCCGTTCAAAGGAAGCGACGACTGAGACCGGAACCAAGATGGCCGCTCCACCGCCTCGCAGTCCGTCGCCCGTCGATCCTAATATTGTTGTCAGTCCTTCAATTCAAGTGTCTCCTTCTGCTTCACCACTCCCATGTGGCCAACTTTCATCACTTTTTTCTTTTAAAAGAGCCAAGAAAAAGAAACACTCTGACAGATCGTCATCTTCTAAATCACATCGATCTTTATCCAAATTTCTACTCGATCTATCATCACGCTCGTCCGAGAATTCGGACTGTCCTTCGCACACGTCTCAAAACCCGAACTATTTTTTCAAGAATTCGGACTGTCGATCGCACAATAATCAATCTCTGTCTGCATGGCAAGTACCGGCTCTAATGGACCGTGCAATACGACAATTCAAGTACAAGTCAACAACAAACAGGCCACCATCATCATCACATAGATCGTTCCTACACTAAGACTGGATTATCAACGTCCACGTCGTCTCTGTCCTGTCTTCAAGCAACAGTCCGTCTATTTTCTCCTGTCCCTGTCCTGATTTCATGCAGTCCGTCTGTTTTCTCCTGTCCCTGTCCTGATTTCATGCAATCCGTTTTTCAGTTCTCGGACAGCCAACGCATGCTCTAGCAGACTATGCCGTGCCCTATTCCCGTGAAACGACGACTGATCCAGCGTTCAAGATGGCCGCCCCATCGCATCGCTGTCACGTCGCCCGTCGATGGTTGTGAGTTTTTTCTTCAATCAAGAAGGCCAAGAAAAAGAAGCATTCTCACAGATCGTTGTCTTTGAAGACTCATCACTCTCTCTGTCCGAAATTCCTCTTGGTTTATCAGAATGCTCATCCATGAACTCGGGCTGTCCTTCACACAAGCATCAACGTTTGTCAAGCCCTCGCCATAATGTACCGTGCTGTACAGTAATTCAAGTACAAGTTAACAACCAACAAGCCACTTCATCATCATACAACAGTTTCTTCACTCAAGATTGGACAATCTACACCATGTTTCACCATTCCCATCCGAGTTTTCAATTTTCGGGCAGCTATCCAAGATGGCAGTTCCTTCGTCTTGAAGCCCCTCTCCAGTTGCATATGCTCAACAATGGAGTGAACTACCCTTCACACGATCCTCAATTCAAGCACAGTCATTTTTTGAATCATGCTGTCCGTGATTTCAAAAACAAGAACAAGCCATCCAATCTGTAATTGCATTCATCATCCCTTGTCATTCTTTCACTCTTGGGCTACACATTCCTCGTCATCTCGCAATCAACACCAAGCTTCAACATGGCAAGACAGCCTCCGTCCTCAGCATGAAACTGAAATTATGGACGTGACACATCCCACACTAATCTTGCTTCCGCATCTGCTTTTTAACGACTCTCACGTCAGAACGCAACAACTCATGATCGAAGAAAAATCCCGATTAATTCTCTTACAAGCCTCAAGCCATCCGTTGCTTCTTGATCCTCATCCAAGCGTGTCTTCGTCCCCGAATATGTCATCCCCTGATCAAGCAGACTGGGTCACGCCAAAACTCAACGGAACCCCGATGAACTCGGCACGCACAACGATTCTTCCTTGCTCAACGTCAAGGACATGGATTCACGGGTGTCATCCATGATTGTCAACACAAAATCAAGCCTCCTCATCCTAACTCCCTTTTCTTCTCTATCATCTCAAAGTTCACGAGTTCATGAGTTTTTCTCCATCCTCATCAAAGTTCCAGTCCTCGGATATGACATCCTTCGTTACCAGACTACACCAATCCAGGATTCATACAAACCCCTAAGGAACCTTCGCCCAAGATGGTGCTCCTTCACCCTCTTTGCCTTTGGCTGGTCTATCCTGAATCATAACGACCCAGAACCATCGGCAACACGTTCCTCTTCAGTCCGCAAGTCAAGAATATGCACTCACGGACTGTGCCATTCGAGCTTCTCAACATCAGGCACTCAACACGCCTCACTCAACACGCCGTCATTCGCCAACTGTCATTCAAACTTTCTGGGCTGGATTGCAAATTCATTCGCCATTCTCGAACAGGCATCAAAGAACTTCTGTCATCATCCTTTACATTCATCTGAATTACGGATAGCCACACACATTTTCCATTGCCCATCCACACCAACCAAGAAAAGATGCCACAACCGCCCAAAATGGTCCTTTACATCATAAACAACAGTTGCTTCCGCTTCAGCCTGCTGTCCCTCACCAGCCATCATCACAGCTAATTAAGAACATTTAAGCATCTCCCTTCTGTTGCAGATCGCCTTTGCGCATTGAATCTGCCGAGACTAGTCGCAGATAGACGCAATGCATTAAAACCTGCCGAAAGACTGTCTCGTGGAAACTCGGCTTACGCCCTTGGAAGCCCGTCATGTGGGGCCCACCACCACAGATTGACGAGGTAAACCTTTAACGTTAAAATTGACAGGAAGAGAACACCCCTCACCTATCAGTTGTTCCACACTGACAACCATTACAGCTGCTTTGGACCTTCATTTTTCACTGTCTACTGTCCCTTACCGACTTTCACGGCAGTCCCTTCAAACTTTCATGTTTTGCTGCCTGCGACTCCTCATCAACTATTTTCTGCACTCTAGCACACAGTTGTCCTTCACCACCTGCTACCCTACCGAACAAAAATTGCAGTTCATTAAGACTTTCATCCTGCACTACCTGCTGTTCCTGAACGGCATTCGCTGCAGCTCTTTTTGGCCTTAGTCCTTCACGGCTGTCATCCTTCACAACTTGCTGTCAAGTCGCCGACACCCATCCCAGTTTTCAGCTTTAGCATGACACCACCATTTTACCGGGACCTTCATCCTGCTCTGCCTAAACCCCCTGAATGACTACGGCCACGCTTCTGCAGCCCATCATCCGACATTACCCGTTGACCTTATCAACTACCCTCACTGTTTCCTGCTGCAAATCGTTTCAAGCCACCTATCCTTGACCCTACAGCTCGGCTCCAAACGATTGAAAAGCCTTTCCCGACACAGCCACAGTCTGACCACTGTTCTACAGCTCCACTGCCATGCTGTCCTTCGCAAACTACCTACCGCAGTCTCAACCCTTCCACTGCGCTGAAGCCGACTGTCATTACAACTTCCTGACACACATCTTTTACAACAGGTGGCCCTTACCAATAACCAATGTAACCACCAACTCTCGTCATTTCCTTCGTCAGCTGTCCTTTTCCGAGGACCACAATAGGACAATCCAGATAATTGCCAGTCATAGGAAACTCTCCAACATAACTGCTTTTCAACCATTATGACTTGAAGCTCACCCACAAGCCTTCTTCCAAGATCATCGATTGAATCTTCACTCACGACAACTGTCATTGTTCCAAGATATCTCGAACGGGTCCAACAACCAGTTCCTCACTCCACCAAACAACAACATGTCATACTCAAGACCTTCAATTAGGAACTTTGTCATTCTAACTAACATGACACAGCTCTATCGAATCTTCACAAGGCACAGCCCTGCAAGCCCACATTCACTTGCTCAACAGACGAAAAATTGAGCTAAATGAAGGAAAATTTGAAAAGGGAACACTCTGAATTTCAACCAAAGCAACCTGCGCACCAATTGTCATGATCTGTGACAGCTGCAGGAAATGCTGGTTTCATCATAAAATAAAAAAAATAAAAAAAAGAAGGGTTCCTTCATGCCTGTCACGAACCTTCCCGTTTCTCTGTCCTTCAAATCGGAAACGCAACACATCCCAAGACGACCTGTGCTTCTCACCCCTCATCAAGCAATCGTGGTCGACTGCCCATCCACACAACGTTCCTTCCCAGAGTGGGACCCATCCATGGTCCTTTCCTGCCTCACAGGACCATGTTTCAAACCCCTACAATAACATCACCTGCCTTTTCCTGACCCACATGGCCGTTTTTCTAACAATACTACCACCCAGTCCTCGCTGAACCGAAATGGAAGCTTGCCAGTGGACTTCACCTGCAAGCTTCACACAGGAATGCAACAACACTGCCAAATCAGCAGACAAAGATCCACAAACTCCCAGAGGTCGCATCCAGTCATTCTTCTCACCCCTCTCTGAGTGGATTAACGATCACCTTCGCTGACTCAAAACAACTCAGGTCAATCTGTCGCCCATCATACTCCTCCTGACCGCAGCATCACTTGCTGTGACAACAACATCAGTGGCACAACACATGAATTCAAGACATGCGGCATCTTGGACCTTCCACGAGTGACCTCGGCATCCACAACAATTCAAGCAGCCTCACAATGAAGTCAGTCAACACAAACCATCGCTCAAGACCGACATAAACTCAAGAAATCGAATTGCATGATCTGAAACCCATCATCACTACCAGATATGTCATCCAATCCCCCTTAAGCACTGAAACAGACACCGACAAGACTGATATCTTGAAGACAGACGTCCCATGCAGATGTCCTGAAGCAGAAGCATGAATCATTCTCCATCTCGGAAAACCACCTCCATGGATTAACTCAAATTGCCAATTTTCTGTTTCATATAGTACGAAGAGTAATCTTTTTGGGGGAAGCCAGATCGTAACCCTAGGGTACTTGTCAAGGGTGCCCACCACTTGAGTTGACAGGTCTACTGAAAATGCTACAAATGCTATAAATTTTCAGGTATTGTATATTTCCAAACGGCAAAAGAAACAGTATTTTGCCGGCCCTCCTGCCTGGCCGGCTGAAAATTGTTTCTGTTGCCTAATAGGAAATATACAATACCTGAACCCTCCCTGCCTCCCCTCTTGAGTCACCACTTGACGTATCGAGAGGGAAAAGATGACGGGCCGGTCACGCCCAAATGCTTTTATAGAGGATCCTGGCGCATGCGCAGGAGGGGTTACGCAAGCTGGCCATCTCGACGCAACTTTAAAACTCCAGCAAGAGAAGGGAAGAATTCTTCAGGGAAGAATGCTACAAATTGTCAGGTATTGTATATTTCCTATTAGGCAACAGAAACAATTTTCAGCCGGCCAGGCAGGAGGGCCGGCAAAATACTGGTTTTTTTTCCTGGGGATTTTTTTTCCGGGGTTATTTCTCCCGAGGGATATTTTATAGTTCGGATAAAATGGTTACGGTATCACTTTTAACGTAAGCAATTCAATGAAAATTAAAGAAATTACTTGAGGTTTTTACATGATGTAAAGTGCCAGAGGGAAAAATTTTCAAGGGGGTAATGTCCCAATACCCTCTTCCGCTCCTATGCCAACTTTGGAGAGGAAAGTCCTGATTTTACGAATTTCTTTTTAGTGATCCAAGGTCACCCAACCAAACTGCGAACGATGCTTTTCCCTACCACTTCCCATTTAAGGAATTTGGGAGAGAACATTGTGACACGATTAAGTTAACCGTGATCAAACAGCACACAGCTAATAAATGATGAGAACACACGTGATTACATTTAGCCAGTATTTTTTTTGTAAATTTTTTCTCTACATTTTTCTCCAACACCATGCTAACGAAGCGGCGTCGAAAGCTTCTCCCCCTCAGAAACCTTCCCATTCCTGTTACCTACTTTCCAATGGTGGCACACCTTACTATCTCCCCCCCCCCCCCACCCTTGGTTATGAGTCATCCCATATTGTTATCAAACCCAAGGTTAATAAAATTACAAATAGGCACACGCAAAAATGTTATTGCAGCTCTTAATCCCTGCCCTTGCCGTTGGATTAGCGAACACGTTGCGAATCGGACAGAAGCTCACTGGACGAAAGTTCACCTATTTTAAAATAAAAGGGACAAATGCTCACTTAAAAATTTTTAAAATTTATTATGCACTATCCTAATATTTATTTAGTTTCATTTATTTTGTTTATTTTATTTCCTGATTTAGTAAATTACATTTATTTAATTTAGACCTAGTTCACATTTATTAATTAGTACACATTTTATATTTATTCACTTCGATTGCTTATTTATAGTTTGCTCACTTGTGCATCCAAATTACACCCACTCACAGATAAACAAGCAGCAGACCTAGAAGCTAGACTACTTGAGTTGTGCCATGATTTGAATTCAGATCGCAGAAACATTGAATGATTTCAGAAATCAGTCGGGTACACAATTCGGATTTAAGGTATTTAAGAATAATGAATATTAAAGAAATTTTTCTAGGTATTTAAAAATTGTGAGTGTTTATTTTTAAGACTTTTAAGGTATTTAAGAATAATAGATATTTAAAAAAAATTTCCAGTTATGTAAAAATAGTGAATGTTTTTGTTGTTGTCAAGTGCGCCTTTGGTTTGGTGAGCTTTTTGAATAGGTGAGCTTTTGTCCAGTGAGCTTCCTTCTGACGGTGAGCTAATGACTGGTGAGCTTTTGACCAGTGAGCTTCGGTGAGCTAATGACTGGTGAACTGTTGGGTGGTTGGGGGAGTGGGGTGGGGGACCAACACAATCCGGGGGATAAATACCAACATGTATGCAGAAAAGTGTTGAAACTTGTGCAGCTGAAAAAAAAAATTTGTTTAAGCGCCGTATCTGATTTTTTTTTTTTTTTTGTGGTTTGGGTTGGGGGAAGCAACACAATCCGAAAATAATATCAAAAGTTATGCAGTAAAATGTAAAAACTGCAGAGAAATACCGAAATGGTGAAGTCCCGTTTCGCCAAATCTCGTTTTGCCGAAAAGAAAGCATATTAAAAGCTTTTGCTTTTGCTTGTTCCCTGGAATTAGAGTTCAAATTCTAGTTCGTTCCGTTCGAGTGAACTCTAATCCGTTTTTATTCGTGTATCTTCAGAGCTGTGAGCGTGGGGTTTCGAAACTTTTAATGTTTTTTTTCCTCTAAGCGGTGAAGCCGTTTTTTGTTCAGTTCATATCTTAAAGCTGATGGAAAAAAAAGCTTAGAAAATAAAGCCCCGGAAAAAAAGGCTGATGGAAAAAAAGCCCCGGAAAAAAAGCTGATGGAAAAAAAAGCCAATGGAAAAAAAGCCCCGGAAAAAAACGCCGCGGAAGAAAAAAGCTGATAGAAAAAAAAGGCCAACGGAAAAAAAAAACGCAAAAATATCTGGTTGAAAATTTACAAAAATACCAACTAAATGCACATACGTGTATATTAATCATTCATTAGCTGCATGTTGCTCGATCAAGGTCACCTTTGGAATCCCGAAAGGAAAAGAAGTCACAATTTTTCTCCCAAATTCTTTAACTGGGGAGGTTGTGGGGGAAAGGATCGTCCTGAGTTTGGTCGTGTGTCTAAATTATTCACTTTTTTTCTTTTTGCGGTGCAGGGGGGGGGGGGGGCGGGAAAGGGATACGATCCAGAAAAAAATTAAAATGTTTGTAGAGAAATATCAAAATAACTCTAAAAACAAAAAATAGGTAAAGGGATTCGGGAATAAAAGTATGCTTTCCGGAATTTTCTTTTAGTTGTCCAAGTTACGGATTTAAGGCAAATTTATGATTTCCTGATTATCTCTCCCCCCTCCCCTCCTATCCAAATTATGGCGGAAACTCGTCATTAAATGATTTATCCTTTAACGATCGAAGGTCACCCGACCAAAGTGAGGACGACCCTTTCCCACTCAACCTCCCCAGTTAAGGAATTTGGCAGGAAACTTGTGATTTCTTTTCCTTTCGGGATTCCAAAGGTGACCTTGATCGAGCAACATGCAGCTAATGAATGAATAATACACACGTTAAGGGCATTTAGATAGTATTTTTGTAAATTTTCAAAGAGATTTTTTCGCGCTTTTTTTTTCTATCGGCCTTTTTTTCCGTGGCTTTTATTTCCACGGCTTTTTTTTCCATCGGCCTTTTTTCCGCAGCTTTTTTTTCCCGGGCCTTGTTTTCCATCAGCTTTTTTTCCAGGCTTTTTTTTCCGAGGCTTTTTTTTCCGAGGCTTTTTTTTTCCGGTCACCGTCTTGTCAACACACGGTTTGCTCCGTGTAGTAGGTATCTTGGCAAAAATGATTGTTTTGAAGAATTTAAGGTTTTCCATGCAATTTTGTATAATTTTAAGATAGTTTTAACTGAATAATGATTTTGTGAGCTGTCAATGAGAGGTGTTACATTAAAAAAGGTTATTTGAGCGTTGGCACTTGATTTCGGCCCTTTTGTGTTTCGTGCTGCAGTGATTCACGTTAAGGGAGTCTCTTTTTTATTAAAATTGAGTTTACTTGCTGGTTGATGCTATAATGGGGGCCCCTATAATGGTAATGTAAACACGTAGGATTTTTCATGAACTCCACCTATAACCCCAATTTATTTTGTTAGTGCGAAGCTACAAAGAAAGGGGGAGGGGGAGGTGAAGCTAGGAACCCCTACAACTTGGTAGCTGATTTAAAATTAAGTACGTAACCCTTTTATTTCACTATTTCCATGTATTAGTTCATGCAAGTTATCTTATGCAAGCCTGACGTTTCATTAAATAGCCAATCGTGCAGATCATTTGTTATGAGTAGATGGGGGGGGGGGGGCAGACAGCTGAGGAGAGGAGATGATAGGTCAGCTTCGTAGATTTTTCAAGCTTTCTAGTGGGGAGGGCTGTGGACGGGTCACACCCTGTATAGGTAGGAAGGATCATGAGGAAAAATGACCACTGACCAAACTGGGGAAAAGTACATTTCTGAACTTCAAAGATGTCACTTTCAGCAGTCATCTTTCTAAAAATATCTTGGTTTCTGCCTCCCCCCTCTCCCCCCGCCCGCCTTGATGTGTTACTTTTTCACAATAAAAAGAAAGAATTTGATTACAAATTTTATTACCATTTCTTGCCACTAGGTGACTTAGTTAGCAGTGTTTTAAATCATTTAATTTGTATGCATGCATTGTTTTCTTAAAAAGATATTTGATAAAAAAAAAAAAAGGCAAAATGAGTTATTTAAACTAACCACACTCACTGTGAACTCATGAAACTAAAATGATCAGTGAGACTGGGCGAAAGCTCCTGTTTTTTTTTTATACTGTGATTTGGGCTTGAGTTTTTAGTTAGTTAAACTGCTAACAACGGCATGTAGTCACAAGAAATGGTACTGACATTGGTAAATCTCAACTTCATTCGTTTCATTGTATCAAATGCAAAGGATTTTAATTATTTTTTCTGTATTTATGACAGTTGATAAATATGTTGGCTTAACTGTAGGCTTATGTAAATCATTCATAACATACTACGTGCGTGGTATTCATCTACTCCTCTTGCATTAAAGCATCTACAAAGATGAGAGAACCACCAAAATTATGAAAGACAATTAAATTGCACTTTCGTTAGTCCTAATTTCATTGCGGTAATTTGATGCCCAAATACTCGACAAACTGCTCTGAAGACGTCAAAGTTCGATCAGCCATACTAACCTAAAGAAATCAACTAAACTACATGATGCGTGAATCGACGCCAATAGAGTGAGCGAAGCAAAGCTAGTTATTGTAATAAACACGAGTAAAGCACCTTATTTGCCCTTTAAGTGCTGAATGAAATAAACGGACAAAAACCTATAAAAGTCTAGATATTTGCTGAAAAATAACCTTTAAAAACCTATATTTTAAATTTTACAACCTATTTTTTAACCTATATTTTTTAATTTGAGGTCCACAAGGCCTGCTTTTGTATCGCACTGGACTTGGAACTAACTTCTAGACCAGCCAGCTTTGAACGAGTTTCGTAACACTAACAGCGAAGTACAAAATAATTTTACATTAACAATATTCGAAAACATAATAATGAAATAAAAAAATGGCATTGGCTTTTTATTCCGTGGATTTTTTTCCTTTAGATTTTTTTCCTTAGGCTTTTATTTCCTCTGGAATTTTTTCTTTTGGTTTTTTCCTGGATTTTTTTCTGTGGATTTTTTCTTTGGATTTTTTCCTGGATTTATTTCTGTGCATTTTTTTCTTTGGACTTTTTCCCCCGAGATTCATTTTGTCCTGCCGTATATTTTCATACACACATGGCCAGGTTTTTTTTATGTACCACCTATTTCACTCCCCCATTTTTTTCCGCTGTTGTATATGAATCAACTTACATCCGTATTCCAGAAATCACTCAAGTGTGAGCGTGAGAGGAGAAATGTAAGTGCAAACATCTAAGGTAAGGGTCAATAATTTTAGTGCAGCGACAAAAGCGAATGTAAGTGTCCTAACATCTAAGGGTATTTCTATAATGCGTTTTGACCCTCATACTCACCTTTAGCTCCACTTACACTTGGGTGGATTTCTGGAATACGCCTGTTACTTGGTGAATATAAGGATATTCGATCATTATTTTTTGGCACCGGATTTTCTTAAATACTGATCTGTGTGTGGGACCTCGAATTACGAACCTAGGAAAAAAGGTCCGAGGAAAAA
This sequence comes from Lithobius niger, assembly GCA_023313725.1. Taxonomy (NCBI): domain Eukaryota; kingdom Metazoa; phylum Arthropoda; class Chilopoda; order Lithobiomorpha; family Lithobiidae; genus Lithobius; species Lithobius niger. Next base: position 15,071 of record JAHWFP010210267.1, read on the forward strand.
AGGTTCGGGTAAAAAAGGTCTTTTTCCCCGGACCTTTTTTCCGCCCACCTGAATGATACTTCGGATTCTTAATTTGCTTTAAAAGTGTCTGAAATAATCCGGAATTGTGTTAACACGAAGTTACCCTGGGGGCGCGGAATTTACCGACACAGAGTTACGTTATTTTCTTAAATACTGACCCCTGCGCTGGCCCGGAATTACAGTAACTCCGGATTCGTATTTTGCTTTAAAAGTGTCCAAAACAATCCGGAATTGTAGTAACACGGAGTTACCTTAACTCTGCATTCTTCTCAAAAACAGACGCCTACAAGGAATCTGGAATTACCGTAAATCCGGAAACGTATTTTACTTTAAAACGGCTTGCAAAAATCCGGAATTGCAGTAACACGGAATTACCGTAACTCCGGTTTTTTTGTGACTTAGTCCCGATGCAGTGACATGGAATTGAAGTAACACGGAATTACCATAACTCCGAATTTTTCGTAAGTACAAACCCTTTACTGGACCCGGAATTACTGTAACTCCGGATTCTTACGATAAATGACTGACGAAATCTGGAATTAATGTAACATGACGACAGAAGCTAAGAAAATTGCGCAAATACTCCAGCAGAAGTAATCCAGCCATGGAGATTGAGGGGGGGGGGGGGGGAAA
>JAHWFP010210271.1:0-37307 GCA_023313725.1 Lithobius niger
GAAAATGGCGTAGGCCTAAAAGGGTTAAATGTTTTGACGTCGCACTGCATCACGAAACCTCCATAGTCGCGAGCTCTCATAGTGTTACGTTTGGTTGGGTGTCTTAAAAAACGCAGTTACTTTAATTTATTACGACGTAAGTAAGAAGGCAAGCGACATTTTATAAGTTTTGAAGGGGTTTTTAGGGTCTTAGCTATCATTAAAAAAAATTGGAAAAGTGAGGGTTTAGTATTCCTTTAATAAGCATTTGTTTTCAACTCAAACTTGGCAAGATGGAGAAATTATTCTTCCGTTAGTACGATTCATTCGTTTGTGATTTTTATTTTTTGTAGTAAATGCTAAAATTTTCAGGAATTTTCGTCAGCACAGGAATATACTTTAATCCTCTTGAGCAATAAGCTATGTTCTCATCTTATGCTTACGTTGACTAACAGCTTTCAATGTTTGTTTACGTTTTGTACGCTTCGATTTCAAAATAAACGATATTTACCGTTCCAATATCCTTGCAAATTTTCAACAGTCGGGTTTTTTTGTTGCCAACACATCTTAACCTGATAATTTAGCATTACATTCCTCGAATGTGATGTTCCCCTGGAGGTTTCTTGCGGTGCGCAGGCGCCTGCTTGCATATCCCTACTGCGCATGTGCGTGGCAGTACTCCCTTGAAAAATCGTGAGCGCGGACGCTTACGGCATTCATTTTTCGTCCAGAGGTGCACGCCACCTCGTGCCGCAGTTCCCCTACTTTCGCCTGGAAAATTGGATTTTACCCGACGATGGCCGCCACTTCCGAAGCTCCCGCTTCGCTCGCCGCTCCCTCTCATGCTCTCTCTCGTCCGCAAGCTACTGCTTTCACCCTCGGCGACCGCTGGATCTCCGCCCTCGACCTCGCCGCCGTTGGCCCGATCCCCGCTGAAGCACCACTTTCAAACGTCAATGCCTTTACGGACTCTCCCTTACAAGCCGTCCAACGCACCCCACCAGCCGAGCCGTTGGACCTTACGGCCCTACAAGAGGACTTTCAACGGGCAAAAGGCATCTATCGGGAAGCCGAGAAATCCCTTCGACTTGCGACAGCTGCCTCCCGCTCGCCGGCCAGTAATTCTCCCTTGGATCCATCATCCAACTCGTCCCGAATAGGCAGAAGTAGCTCCCGTTTCGAAGTCCAGAATATCATCAAGGAGACGGTCCGTGTAATGCAAGACAATCCCATGCCACCTCCCTCTTGCACGTCCTCCGCTTGCCACGCTCGTACGCAAGCCTGGATAACCTCTGCCTAGAGCCGTGACTCCCGCAAACGGGACTCGCCGTCTCCCGCGGGCGCTCCCAAGAAACGAAAGCTGCCTTCTCCCTCTCACCCGCAAACTTCGCCTGCTGCCGCTTCCTCAGCCAACGCTGATGCTCTGCCACCTGCCACTCCATTCCCGCCCGGCAAGAGGATCCACTTCCCGGACGCCGCCGCCGACGACCTGACTTTCTCCTTGGCTTCACTTTTAAAGACGGTCGAAAAACTATTCCCGACTGTTTTCTTTTCAAACCGTCAGTCATCCGACGCTCCAGTGATTAACCGGGGACTTAAAACTGGCTTCGGCTTCGCCCTTAGGGACAAAGATTCAAAACCACGCAACCTTCTCGGACAGTCCACCACGCTGCTATATTGCCTCCTCCGCTATGAAGGCTCTCTGCTCGGTAAAGGCAACCCCCTCGTTCTCGACAAAGAGCCACCTCGACCCAGACGTGAAAGCAGTTTTTTCCGCCCATTAGGCGAATGGCGCCACTAACCCAAACAACTTCGCAACCTACCCCGAATGTGAATTCTTAGGCGGCGAAGTAAAGATGGACTTTGGCACCGCTTTATCGATTCCCAATAAAGCTGAAATCCGGACTTTCGTCCTTTACGAAAACGACAAGTGCTTACGGCTAAGTCTCCGTGCCGCGTCACAAGCTGACGTTCTCAATACAGCGGTAAACGTTTTGTGGGAGAAATTATCCCCAGACGCAAGCCCCGAAGAACTTCGCAATCTTTCATCCCTAACCATACAGCTCTTTCAGAAGGCAAGCTTGCCACGTATCATTCCATCAACTGGGCCACTAGAGCACTCTTTAACAACACCTTACTCCTCCGGGATATTGCTCTTTCATCTGTCACCAACTTGAACGTCTCCACAATGCACCGTCTCCGGAATCAGCCCATCCACGAGTCGGACACACTCTTCTGTGGTTTAATCCCTACTCTCGCCCCTCGCTTAGACATTTCTAGGAAACCAAAACCGCTAAAACAGATCTCTTCCAACTTTCGACCGGCTTTGAAGAATAAACAGCCTATTCCTCGCCTCCCCGCAGATAACTGGAACAGGTCTACGACTCCCGCTCCATCGCCTCGCTCCAACGAAACCCGCATCCCTTTCGGGCGGACCAACCCCGACCTCACCCCGGCCAGCGCAACCAGAAGCGAGCCGCTACTCCAGACCGACGAAGCCGCCACTCGTCGCCAGGGGGCAAAAGCGTCTTTCGAAAAAAAGCAACAATGACGTCTTTCACCCGTCCTGCTTTCCAGTCGGCGCAAGACTACGCCGATTCCTCTCAACATGGCTACAATTAACATCGAACACAGAGGTTCTTTTTATTATCAAACACTGCTTTCATCCAGAATTTATTTCAAAACCCCCCGCTCCTGCCGACACCGCCATGGGATTTCTCTCCGCTAGTAACCCCACTACTTTCCTTCGAAATTTCGGAACTCCTTCGGAAAGATGCAATACGGGCATGCAGCAAGCCAGGCCCGGGCTTTTACAGCTCCATTTTCATCCGACCAAAGAAGTCAGGAGGCTCCCGTCTAATTTTCAACATGAAACCTCTCAACAAATACATACTAAACAACCACTTCAAGATGGAAACTCTCGAATCGATTCGTCTTTCCTTCAAAGAAAACGACTGGACAGTCTCAATCGACCTGGAAGATGCTTACCTCCATGTCCCACACCACCCGGCCATCACGCACCTCTTGCGGTTCATCTACAACCAAAAGGTTTACGAATTTCGCTGTCTTCCCTTTCAGCCTGAACGCAGAATTTTCGCAACGATTTTCAAACCAATTCTAGCAAGCCTACACCAAAACGAAATTCAGGACAATGCCTACCTGGACGACTGGGCCCTCAACAATCCAGACCCTCTCATACTGGAATGAAACAAGAACACGACCATTTCCCTCTTAAACCGACTGGGCTTCGGAATAAACTACTCAAAAACTCGCCTAATGCCAGCACAAGTCTTCACCTTTCTCAGAGCCTCTTTCGACCTCCGCACAGCAAGGATTGCCCCGTCCCCGGAGCGGATAGAAGACCTTCTTCTCCACGCCCGCCTTTTTCGATCAAAAACAAGTTTTTCCCCCCGGCAACTAAACTCCCTCATCGGGAAGATGGACGCAATGGCGAACCTCGTCCCCTATGGCCGATAGATGGTAAGACCGTTTCACCACCACCGTATAGACGACCCTGCAATCAATCAGGACCGCCCGGACGAACAAATACCTTTCACTCCCGACTTTCCTCTGGACTCCCTCCTTTGGTGGTCAGACATCATCAACCTCACGAAGACACAACCTCTTCACGAACTACATCCCGATCTGCTCATCTTTACGGATGCCTCGACAACCGACCGGGGTGCCCACCTCGGTACTCAAGAAACCTCGGGTCTATTCTACTCGCCCTGCGCTTTTTCCTTCCGAAATTGCGAAACAAGACTATACAAGTCTAGTCCGACAACACGACTGCCCTAGCCTACATACGGAAAGGAGGAGGAACGAAGTCCAGATCTCTTCACAGGCTAACGTCGGAAATCTTCAACCTCTGCATCCCGCACAACATCACTCTCCTCCCTCTCCACATCCCAGGCAACAGGAATGTGATTGCCGACTCTGTCACGCCAGAAACCGCCGACGGGCGAGTGGTGCCTCAAGAAATCCATTTGCGAATCTCTCTTCACCGTTTGGGGCACTCCAATGATAGACCTGTTTGCCACGAGGCACAATGCCAGACTTCCCCTCTACATAAGCCCGATCCCGGACGAATCAGCAGTAGCAGTAGACGCCTTGACATTTCCTTGGCAAAACCTGTTCGCCTACCTCTTCCTCCCCTTCAAGCTACTTCCACAAGTTCTTCTAAAGATCCAAGAAAGCCAGAGCTTGTTCCTACTCATAGCCCCCCTCTGGCCATCGGCAGCGTGGTTCCCGCTTCTTCTGGATCTACTAGTCGACACTCCCAGAAGTCTACCCCTTCAACTAGATCTTCTGTCCCAACAGAAAGGAACAAAGCTATATCCGAATATACCAAACCTCAACCTACACGGGTGGATACTATCATCAAACTCCTCAAAAAGGCTGGAATTCATCGTGAAGAGGCCGAACGTATTGCCTCAAAGGCAACCAGGGATTTCACTAACCGGATGTACGACAGCCACTGGTCTAAATGGATTCGTTGGTGTATCACAAAACAAGCTAATCCTATCAACCCACCTCTTCCCACCCTCCTAAACTTCTTCTTCAACATCGACAAACTCAAAGGCTCCACAATCCTGGTATATCGATCTGCCCTAATCACCGTCTTTAAAGCCGCCAATAGCACGAACCTACTCGAGGACTACCGCATTTCGGCGCTCCTACGTTCTTACGAAAATGAAAGACCCACCACCAGGAGGTCAATAACAGACTGGGACCTTTCTCTCGTGCTCCAATCCCTAATGAGTGAACCATATGAAAACCTTCAGGATACATCCCTTCACCTTATGACTCGCAAAACAGTCTTCCTCGTCACTCTTGCAGCCAGCCTCCGATGTTCCGAAATCCAAGCCCTCTCAGCAGGTCAAGCACACTGCATCTTCGGCCCCAACTTTTCTTCTGTTACTCTATACCCAAGATCAACATTCAGAACGAACACACAAAAACCCTCGGAACCACCGAAACCAATCACTTTCCCCGCTCTATCCACCTTAGTGGGTAACGAACCTGAACGCCTTCTTTGCCCAGTCAGAGCCCTGCGCTTCTACCTAGCCCGGACTTGCCACGAAGACATCCGCCGAGGAAGAAACCAACTTTTTCTCCCAATTGACCCTCAAACGGGCGAAACATCAGCTGCCATGGTATAAAGATGGATTAAGAAAACAATCGAAGCAGCCTACGACAAAACTCCGAAAGAGAGCATGAGAGTGACGGCTCACGAAGTGAGAGCTATCTCCACATCATGGGCCCACCATAACGCCATTCCAATAGAAGAAATCCTAGCAGCAGCGTCTTGGCGCCATCAATCAGTCAAGAGAAGAATCAGGTCTATACCGGCTGGGACCTATCGTCGCAGCCAGAACTGTAGTCAAACCCCCATTAAGCACTCAGAACACAAAAGCAAGCCACCTAAATGGAAGCAAGCCATCCAGAAGGACCTTTTCAGGGCGTCCAAGTTCCTGTTTTCATCCGTTCTGAATAAAGTGCTAATTTTTCTCTTCCAGGATAAATTATTTGGGGAAAACGCCTGCTTGCATCCCGGGGCGCTCGTCAGGACGGTGCCCGCCACCAAATTTTGACGGGGTCTACTGATAATGCTAAATTATCAGGTTAAGATGTTTTGGCAACAAAGAAAGAACATTTTGCCGGCCCCCAGCCAGGCCGGCTAAAAATGGTTTCTTTGTGCCTAAAACATACTTAACCTACTCCCGCCCTGCCTCCCCTCTCGAGTCACCGCCTGACACATTTGAGAGAAAAATGAATGCCGTTAGCGTCCACGCTCTCGCTTTTATAAGGGAGTACTGCCACGCACATGCGCAGTAGGGATATGCAAGCAGGCACCTGCGCAGTAGGGATATGCAAGCAGGCACCTGCGCAGTAGGGATATGCAAGCAGGCGCCTGCGCAGTAGGGATATGCAAGCAGGTGCCTGCGCAGTAGGGATATGCAAGCAGGTGCCTGCGCACTGCAAGAAACCTCCAGGGGAACATCACATTCGAGGAATGTAATGCTAAATTATCAGGTTAAATATGTTTTAGGCACAAAGAAACCATTTTTAGCCGGCCTGGCTGGGGGCCGGCAAAATGTTCTTTTTCTGGAGTTGTTTGATCTGTCAGTCAATTCTCCCGAGTCAAAACCCGATGCCACTCACAGATGCATGCATTACAATTGAAATTCTAGCTTATTTTATCATAAATATGCACATGTACAGTATTGCCTATTGTGTTATTACCCTCAGGTTTGTACATATGTTTAGCGGTCACTATACGTATAGCTGAAATGCTGCCCAATGTCCATTTGAGAAGCAAAATTGAAGCTGCTGCTCATAATGGCATTGTGGTAGACCATCAACAGGCTGTCAACAATTGTTAAAAAAAAACTCGTGTGTTTGAAGTCCTAATTCTGTAATTAAGACTCATCTTAACATCCAGGATTAACTTTCTTCAGCTTTGTTCCTCCGCTAGTGTTTAATTTTGTTATCCATGGTGGGTGCTGGAAAACTTATTGGGGGGAGGGGGAGGCTGTTTTGTTCAGATTATTTCGAAATAAAACTAGCATGATTTCAGTTTTCAGTGATACGTAGTGGAAGCTAAAAGATAATTAAAATTTTTATTATCTAGGTTAAAACCAGTACAGAGTTGGTACAAGTAAATCTTCGAATGTGTGGCTAACTTGTTAGCCCTAATGTTACTTTTCGTACTGATGTGTAATTTTAAGTAGGCTTATCATAGTGGTGCTGTCCAAATCTTACTCTCGTTTTCTTTCAGTGAAACTCCTCGACCAGAACGTCTCATCAGTCGTTTACGAACCACTTCAGTGGACGAGACCGGGCCTCGTATTTCGCTTGTTCGTCAGCCCCGAGGCCCCGATGGAACCAATGGCTTTAAACACGTTCGTGAACCTTACGAAGTTGGACAGGTTTCTGCCTAAAATGTTACGATCAATGGATTTAGCCTTCCTTTTTTTTAGCGATTATTTGCTTATTCTTGCTCTCCTTTGCAATCACGCCCTTGGCATCTCATTGGCCCAACCTTTGCTTGTTTTGTGGAGAACAGTCGTTACAGTTATCGTGTACTTCGGCGTGTAATGTTGTGTTTTATAATATTATTTGTACATACGTATTCACATTCTCAGTGTCTTTTGAGAGGTCACGTTTTATTCACAATCAAAGATTTCAAAAAAAAAATTAATTTTTTTGTGAAACTAGTCACAGTTTTTATTAACTTCGATGAACTCCTCGAGGAATTGATGACTGTCTTGTTTATTTTTCCTTCATATTTGGTTGTATTGCAGTATTGTAATTGCTGACTGTGAAGTTTAGTGTTGTTAAAAAAAAAAGCAGTCGGAACTCCAAAAAGTTGCAATTAAAATATACTTGGTTTTGCTCCAGTGAACAACGTATTTCTGTTTTGTCTGTTCGTGTTCCTTAAATCAAAATTGGTAGATTCCGCCAATGAGATATGCTTTCTTTATTGTTTTTCGTTTTCCTGCCGTTTGTCTGTCCCTATCTGTCCCCAACTTTAGTCGATGCTCTTTAAATCAATAAGCTGAATACATTGCCAGTGTCAACATCAGCCATACAAGTGACATGGAATACCATTACGTCTATGAAAGAACAAATTATCAACAGTCGACTCCTACCATCCTGTTCATTTCATTTCATCCCTTGTTTATTGTTGAGTTTGTGTAAAAGTTGTTTGTTTCTTAAATCATAATTCCTTGGAAGTGATCTTCAAATTACTGCAAAAGGATACTGGTAAAAACAATTGTCAGGAACAATTGTTATGCTGTCTTTTAACTGGCTTAATGTGAAAAATTGTCTTGCCTGAAAGCGTTCGAATTGTGTAGGGTCCGTGTCCTTGTATGTTAGTGAAGGTGGGCAACACATGTCTGATGTCGCAGCTAAAAAAAAATGTTGTAAACGATGTGAATATGAACCTTGCTTGGCCTTTCTTGTGCCTTGAAGTTAAAATCAGACGGCCTGCAGATGTTTTCGTTTATTTTCCATTTTACACGGCAGAAAATTGTTTTTCTATTATGTTTTTGTTTAGATTTTTTTTTTGTTTTGTTTTAATTATTTTTTTCGTAAAACTGTTGATGTGAAGTTGTACGAGTTTGTTTCAAGTGTCCACCAAAACATAAAATGCTTTTATGGAGCAGAAAACTCTTAATCTACCAAAGTAGAAACCCTGCAGGAAAAAAAAACGAGCGCTAATGTTTTTGAATAGTTTTTAAGAACGCCACACAATTTTAAAACCATTATATTACCATCTCCAAAAAAATGTAATGTACTGTTCTGTATATCTGTTAATGCTACTAGTGAAGAGTTCGGTTTGTCAACAATGATAATTACGTAAGCCAAAAAAGGTTTCCTGGCGTGAACAAAATTTATTGAACTTTATCGGTGTTAACTTTAGTGGATTTTACTGGTGTACAAGTTTTGTAACCCACCAAGAATTGTAATGGCTGCCAACATTATGGAGATTAAAAAACATTGCACGACCTGAAATATATTTCAAAATTATTTCCAGTCAGTTACTTTACGAGTTTTACATGAAGTTCAGGCGTGCAGTACGTCTTCAAAATATTTTAAGTGTTGTCACTGACCCCCAACAATCAGTGGCTACCTCAAAACTGTTGCACACTTAATAAGTCCTGAAGTGTGCATTGAATTTGTCCTCAATTAAGTGCCTACGTTTTGCAGAATTGTGACGTGTCAAGAAATGTAGTGTATGAATGTTAGGAAATTGAAGGCTGGGTTCAGTTCAACCACCTTCCTTTCTATCACTACATAGGGATACGATTTTGCGCTGAGTATTTAGCTGAACTTCACTCATATGTGCAAACTACACCCCATCCACAGTGCAATCCCTTTATTAAGCAAAGATCAAGGAGAAACATTCCCACATAGTAATTAATTAGTAAGTATTATTACCAAAATGGCTAGCAGATCAAAGATTGGTGCAATTATTTCCATAGCTAACGTGTGAAATAAGGGTCGCTATTTGCATCGTATTAATCCAGATTGGTCTGAATTTATGGGTTTGTGCTGTGGTGTTAGATGTCACTTTGAATTGGGTTTCATTAGGACTAGGAAGCTTAGAAAACCTGGAAAAGTCGGATGAAAATCTAAAAAAAAAAGTATGACTGATAAAGTGGGGTCCAAAATTTGTGATAATAGAGCAAATTAAAGCTGTAAATTCAGAAGCAAGTCGAGAAATTTTAATTTTTTTTAGGCGTGATTTATTTCGGTCTTTTCGTTTGTTTTTTATGAATGATATGCGTAAATTATTAATGCTGAAGGTCAGCGACTTCATTAAATCTGGTTTAGTACGAACTATGTGTATCCATTAATTTAACTTTGTAGGGAAACGAAAAAAAAGCATGTAGTTGAAGCACTAACAAAAGTAGACTTCCAGTCAAAACTGCCATTAAAATAGTGGTGTCATATGGAAAGTATGCTAAATTTGGTAGAAGGTGCTTGCAGCCTCTGATAAGAAAACATGCTAATCTCGTTTTCAGTCTCCATGTTGATCGCACATGTCAATGTTATGTCCTAAAACTTGAAACCTGAGATATTATGGAGAAGTTTTTTAATTTGTGGGGTGCAGTGAGTTAAGTTAGTCATTAATTCTATTGCATGGGTTCCTCAACATTATCGTATCCCTACATAACAATGGTTATACCATTTAAGCCGAAAAAACTGAAGGCAATGAGGAAATCCAAATTAAACAAGATTTAACACTGTCGTCAGACATGTGTTAGCACCTTGAAGAATTTTTTTTTTGGCTAGTTAGCCTAAATATTTGGAAAGTGTTGCACTAGACGACAGATAAATGCAAAAAAAAAAAAAATAATAAAAAAATATATATAAATGAATAAAAAAAAAACGTAAAAAAAAAAAGCTGAACAAAATTAACTGGAAGGAACATTTTTTGTTTAAACCTGTGAATTTGCCGTATCCATTGGATTCGCCTCTTTTGCACTGTGTTGCAGGATATCTGCTTTATTGTCATTTGTCAATGTCATGCAACTTGCCGTTACCATTTCTGTGTTCATGCTTTGTTCTTAACCATTTTTTATTTTTGGTTCACATGTCTTTGTACTGTAACAATCATTTTCTTTTCTGTTTGTTTATAGTTCTTTTATTTTTTCGTGTCTATGAACATATCATTTGGAACCTTCGATTGTATCACGTTGAAAAAATGTTTTAAAAACTCGGTGTGGAATGTTTTGAGTAATATTATCGCCCTACTTAACCAATGAGGCAAATAATCAAGCTGCTCTGATGATATCCTATACGTTGGGCATCCATGGATACGGCTGTGTAAAATTAATAAAAAAAATTTTTGGGTGCCAAGGGATGATTTATTACAATGTGTAAAACATGCCTTTGATGACATAAAGATGCTGAGGCAATCAGGAAAAAATAGCAGTGAATGAGCGTGTTCTATACATTGGATACTGGATCCTCCTATTATTATAAACTGACAAGCATGAAAGTGCATAACTTGCCTTTAAAACTGCGTGGACATCGCACACAAATTTGTTATATGTATAGCATGATGCTTCGCTGAAAATCTATAGAGTAACATAGTGTATACATTGCACTCTAATCAGCTTTTCATGTTATAAATTATAAACTACATATTATAGAGATAGTCAAACACATTTTGCAGATTTTTAGACCTGACTGTTGTAGCCAATAACCGCGTTATAATATTGTATAAGTTAAACCCAGGTTCTGTGAAGCTATCCGATGGATATCAAATCCGTAAAATAATGAATCCTACCAAATGACTGACTTGTCATTTCACTGTACCGCATTTTTTATTCGTGAGCTTTCAGATTTTTGGTGGCTGAGGTTTTTTGGCCATAAAGCTCTGTGAGCTGCTCAAGTAAGCGGATTGAATCGCTACTGGTAAAGGGACCCTGGTCAAGTCCTTTCCAGACCTGCCTGTTATGGGTAGACAAGCAGGCTTCTTCAGATATTTAATGGTCTAGTCTGAATATTCTCTCTGCACCTACCACAAAGCAGCTCGTTAGTTCCTTGATTTTGATCGTCCCTTCACTGGACTAGTATGTCTGGTAACATTCAAAATTTAGCCAATTTGTTTACACAATGGAAGCATTATTTTGTTTCGGGTGTAAGCTCGAAAGAAGAACGAGGTCCGTAGCGCTGAATTAATGTATAAATAAGGTAACAGTTCACAAGGCTAGTTCGGATCGTATTTTAAGTTACAACTACATTTTAAACTGTGTCATAAATTTTAGTGGCTAAAGTATGGATTTGGTGGTTCATTTGATCTAGCGACAGCTGATCTATCAACCTATCAAACAATCGGTCATTTAAATATTCGATTATGCTTCACTGGAATGTGTAGAGGGCATTTTAATTTTGTTTCCTATGTACTCCTGTAAGTGTTGCTATATGAAGATTACATGGTTTTGAACGTGAGTTTTATTTAAAAAAGATTTGCCGAGTTCGTGTATTATACGTGTATATATTCTACTAAGACGTGTTTTTTCTTAAGTTTACAATAGATTGCAAGTCCTTTTTTTTTTTTTTGTAAATTCCATCTTAAAAGGCAGAATAATTATGACAATTGATTTTTTGATACTCAAGTCATGTATTTCAAATGACTTCCCTCCTTCAAAGAATAAATCATCCCTTGGAACACAGATTGAGATGTTTTTAGCATGTTTACAAAATATGTGATGGAACAAAATAAAATATTTTGAAACTTGCTTTTTTGTGTTATTTTCTTAAGAGAAGATTCATTGGGACTGAGGAAGTGATGTTGCTTCCTTACGATGTGAAAGGGACTGACAAAAGTAATGTTCCGACTAAGTCGGCAAACGACTGGTAATCGCAGCCATTATGCTATATTTCTAGCGAAACGACTGGTAAGCTTTCACCTGTGCTGAATTAAAAAAAAAAATTCTTTAGGGAAAGAACAGATAAAAATTGCATTCTTAACAATTCTACTCAAACAACCGTTTTCACATTTGTACATATTTACTCCGGAAAAGTGTTTATTTATAATTTTCAAAGACTTAAGATTAAAAGTGTTTCCTGGTTACAGTGCGTCACAAATAGCTTGTAAATAGCTTCGCAATGATGATTCTGTGAAGAGAATCTGGTACAATTGGAAATATTGGGACCAAAAACGCCAGCGGAGTCGTTCCGCTTCCCTCGACTGAAAATCGCAGAAGGATAAATCCAAACTTGAGACGTTAGTTTGTAAAACGAGTTTAAACCTAAAATGGCGTAGTTTTTGGTAAAGTTAACGCTAATGAAGATGTTGCAGATGACCCATCGCTCTCGTTAAAATCATTCTAAGGATTTTCGCCGCAACGAGAATCTCCTCTGTTTTCGCCTTGCAGTCTTGGCATCGTTCTGCATGAAGCGCGGAAATGTACTGCGTCCCCTGTCGGCATTCGCATGGAAGTCGTGCAGGGCAAACTTTCTAAATCCATAGACTAGAAATTGGACTCTTCGACGACTTGAAGTATATCATGAAGTTGGCGTTGTCTTTGTCCGCTGCAAGCAACGTCTTAAACGCAATTTCGCTTTTGTGCGCACCTTCTATCGAGAGCGGCACACATTGTTCAGCCAAGGTTGAAAGCAACAGGGTTGAGGATGATACAGTTATCATAAAAGCTAGGCCTTTAAGAGACCAAAAAGAAGTGAAAGTGAAGTAAAAGTGGATTTAAAGGAAGAGTCTTGTGAATACAGTGGAAATTTAAGTCCAAGAAAAAAGTGTAATCTGTTATTACTGTCGTAAATAAAGAGCACGATCACGTATCTCCAAGTAATTCTTTATTGGGTAACACCTTTAAGCGTTGTCACTGTCTCGTGTCCTCCATCGCCATGACGTGCAGATGGTGCTCGGGATAAAGAGGTCATCCGTCTGGCGGTTATACCTCTGACCAAAGGGCCAATGCGATCTATTCATCACGAAAAACCTGAATTGATTATTTCCGAAGTGAACGACTGGCCCAAATCTTGAATTTGTGTCGTAATGAAATTTCAAACTGAGAATCGTTTTGGAACTCTTCAAGTCGAGATAACACAACGGCATCGGAGACGGGTGACTTTCAAAATAAAGAGAACTTAATGGACGTTATGAAGTTTTTTTCAAATCTGATAAGCCTAGAATTTTGCCGTAAGTCGTGATAAGTCGCAAGACGGAACCGAGTCGTGAAGCTGCAGCAAGTCGCAGAAAGTCTCAGGTTTCCTTTCTTCAATTAACAACGCAAATGTCACAAGGAAGAAAGAACAGGCCTTCTCTTCTGTACCGGTTCCATCACATGACGCTAAGAAGACAAATTTTCTTTTAAGTGGTTTGGAAACGACGCTCCGAAGAAAACACAAGACTTTCGAAGAAGCAGAATACTAACCAAAAAAGCAATTCATGGAACTAGACTGTTCTTCATGTGCCTTTCTTGGTCAAGACTCCCATCTTTATGAAGATAAAGTCCTTCTCTGCTTTGGAATTGGGGCAAGTTCACTGACATAGTGTATTCGGCAACCACTGCCGTCCTACAGACGGTTGTCAAGAACACCCCGAATTGAAAGACGATCCAGCGACTGCGAAATGTTTCCAACTGGAGCTCTTCATTCCAGAAGGACGGTTTTCAGAATGACGGTTTCAGAAGGACGGATTTCGGAACGCGACGCTATTCTGGAATCTGGAACAGACATTCCGGTCGATGTAGTAGGGCAGTTAACTTCTTCTGATCCACAATTGATAACGAGATTTTCAATGGACAGTCGTTGGAATTGACTGCTCAATTTAGAGACAAAACTAAACCTCCGCAGCCTTTGAAAAACCAACTCTGCACAATCGTGATAAAAGTCAAAGTATTATTCTCGACCCTATCATGAAAATTAGATCCAAATATTAAGGTTTACATGGCTCACAAGACCAGAAAGGGCTTGTAAAAAGTCGAACACTGGGGATGAAATCAGCTAACATTCTCCCTTTCCGGATTAGGCTTTTCTCAACCAAGAGAAAGAGGCAACGGCTCTTTCAGGAGAGGAAGGGGATCCTACCATAGAATGGGGGCGAAGACCGTACTTCCACTATTGACGACCAAGCCTGTCCTCATTCACAGTTGGTGGAGAAGGCTAAAACATGGCTCTGCATGGAAACGGATAACTTCGGACACCTTCGTACTTTGTGTGATCAAAAACAGTTTCTCGGACTCGGAAATTTCTTTATCCAGTTGTTTACTATCTTCTCGAACCGATCAGAGCTCGTGCTGGCTTGTTCAACTTGAGGATGTCTTCACCTCTTCTTCGATCTCGGCCTCGACGTCACCAGTCAAGATTTACTTCGGAAAAAGTATTCGTGTTCCTGATAGCTCAATTCGACCTTCACAACTCTTGCCGTTCTTCCATCTCCAGAGAGAATCAAAAGAATTCACTCGACACTTTCAAAACTACTTTTGAAGAGGATCGTTGCATTAGAACTCTATCATACTGTAGGTTCCCCACAAAAAGTGGAAATCAAGCCGATTCACTGGTTTAGAAAAGAAGAATAGTTTCCCAAAACAAGTCAGACTGGGGTCCCCTTCTCAACCTTCCTTTCGAAAACGTCAACTCATGGTGAAACCCCGTAATCTCGAGACCGGAGTCCCAATTCACGACCAACTTCCCAATTTATTGCTCTTCTCCGACGCTGCAACAACATGGTGAGGAGCTCACCTGGAAGGGATGTTAGCTTCAGGGAACTGGATCTAAAACGAGAAACATCTTCACATCGTTCTCAAACTGAGAGCCATTCGACTCACCATCGAAAAATGGAGTCACTTTCTTTGGGGAAGACTGTTGCGATATGTCAGACAACGCGACAGCTGTCGCTACGTGAGGAGAGTGAGAAGAGATCCACTCCCTTTCCCTCATGGAAGAAACATCACTCCTATTCGAATCCTGCTCCACTCTTCACTTTACATGACTCTTCAACCAAGACATATAGCAGGGAAGCTCAATGCCTGGAAATGAGCAAGCGGATTCTGCAGCAAAAGGGGCCCTTTCTGGCCCTCTCGGTAGGGATCTCGGGCTTGTTCCCTCGGACGCTTTTCCAACTCTGCGTCTGAGGTTACATGCTTTTTGGCAAGCCTCGTGGGATGGACAGGACGGTAATAAGTTACGGGCCATTAAAGGCACTGTCGAGGAGTGGCACTCGGCGTGTCGCCGCAGTCGCCGTGAGGAGGTTGTGTTGGCCCGTTTGCGAATTGGTCACACCCGACTTACTCACTGTTTCCTTTTGCGGGGGGTTGACCCTCCTGAATGTTCTTGGTGTCGACGGCCACTTACGGTCCGGCACTTACTTGTTGATTGTCGCCATCTGGATAGTGTTTGTCGTCGGTTCCATCTTCCGCATGACATTGCGCGTCAGTTGGGCGATAAGTCTGTCCTCCTGTCCGGTGTTTTTCAATTTTTGCAGGAGGTACAGATGTATGACAAGATTTAGATTAGGGGTTTGGATAACATCTCTGTAATGTGTGGTGCAGTGGCAACCCGGACCACTGCACTGTGACTGAGGTTGGCGCTAATGACCAAGTTGTCGACGCGCCATTAAGTCTTAATCCACCCCCTCAATGCCTGGGTAGACGAACTGTAAGGGGGAACGAAATTAGGACGATGGAATGAAAGCTAGACCCTATCATCCCCCGCATTTTAAGCCTAACCACAGGTCCGTGTGCACCCTGTGAGCATTGCAATTCAATGGCAAGCTCAAAAATTGAAGTGTACTCAAGTGGGGAACTCCTTTTCGTCGATTTGTTCGCCACGAGGTTCAACAACCAACTTCCTACCTTTGTGTCCCCCATTTCCGGATCTGAGTGACTGGGCAACCAACAAACTAATAAAAAACTACAATGTCCTATACGAGCTCTCCGTTTCTGCCTCGAAAGAACACGTTGGTCCAACATAACAAAAATCCACTTTAAAAAAAAAACCGCCCCCCACCACCCCACCATTACTTCAGGTGGACAGAGTCTCCGGAAAAGTTCTACCACTCGCAGTGGCTCCCTTAAATATGGGGAAATGGATTTTCGAGGTAGTTAAGGCGTATGAACTTGAAACCATACACACATCACTAGTGAGGTACGGGTTCATGAACTACGAGCACTAGCAGCTTCCTAGGCTTATGGGTGCGGTGCTACCCTAGAGGTAGGGGTCGCTGGTTATGGTACCACAAAAACACTTGTCAGCCAGCATTCCAGCATTCCAGTGGCTCAAGTGGTGCGAGTGTAATGAAAAGCCATCTAGTAGCTGGTAGTTCCTTGAGTAAATGGAACTGGAACTTTAATTTGGAGGCCCTCAATTAATAGGTGGGTTACTCTCTTAATGGTTATTTATTGATAATATTACAACTATAGCGGCATCAGGTTCTAACTGACCTCGCCGCCAATGTGACAAAAGTCGGCTTATATTACTGAAGTAAGTATTTTGCAGATAGTAAGAAAGGAAAAGTTGAACACGGGTTTAAAATTGGTTTCTATTGCTGTCGAAAATGTACATTACCTGTAAATTTAGCATTCTCTTTCTGAATTCAATATATCGATACAGGTCAAGTCTAAATCCAGCCAGCTCGGTAACCCCAGTGCGCAAGCTCGCACCCGTCCAATAGAAGCCGTGGGTGAAAACTGGTCATCTTTCTCTATCAGTTTTCACATCATGGCTAGAAGGTGGCCGCCTTACCGGAAATTTTCTTCTCCACCTCCGGCTGTCTCTTCTGCTGGCTAGCACTATTGTTGTCATCCCGCCGTCCCCCCTTCCTGGACCGTCGGGGAACTTTTTCTCACACCCGCCCGACTCGTGATCACCTTTAGTGATCGTCGTTGTCG
Organism: Lithobius niger; assembly: GCA_023313725.1. NCBI lineage: Eukaryota > Metazoa > Arthropoda > Chilopoda > Lithobiomorpha > Lithobiidae > Lithobius > Lithobius niger. Next base: position 16,854 of record JAHWFP010210271.1, read on the forward strand.
GCTTCCTCCACCGGTGAAAACTCTGCCTTTCCGTTAAAGAGCTTTCGCCCTCCAGTCTTTTTGCCATCACATCCTTTCGACCCGCAGGGAACTGCCGTGAACACACTGGCCACGTCCCCGGCTACCGAGGTCCCCGGCTACCGAGGTCCCCGACCTTTCCGCCCTCTAATTGAAAGTCCGCAGGGTCAAGAATTCTTATACCATGTTCAAGCGTCAACTTAAGTCGTCTCTTACACTAAGGCTTTTTTTTAGATCTTTCGTCTTCCTCTTTCGGCCGTTTCCGTAGCTGTTCTCGCCGCCCGTCCCTGGCAACGCCTTTTGGCAAAAGAAATAACTGAACTCGTCGCCAGAGTGAAAAGGGATTTTGGTTAGGGATTTTGGTTGGAACTCGCCGTATCTGGCAACCGGCGACTCTTCACTCGTGATTGGATTGAAGGACCTGATTGAAGGGCCTTTCACCAGTCGGCGAACTACACCTCTCGTCTCGAGAAAACGACACCGTAGCTCCTCCAGAAGCCGCTTCTGGTTGTCAAAACTCCATTCCCACTTTTGCCAACCTTCGAGCCCCGATTCTCACAGGTGTAATTCTCGATGTGACGAAAAATTCTTTCGTTCCAGGAGCTCAAGCTGCCATTCTTCCTTTCATTTTTCCCGAGACCGGCAACGAAACACCTTCTGTGGCCCAACTGTGAAGCCATTTTTTCACAAGACATCTGTAACTGACGATTTGTTCTGTCATGCATATTTTGGCGACTCCTTACGTGAGGATGATGACCCTTCGGCCATCCCCCTTTTGGATTTGCTTAAAACTCGACAATCGTACCGGATACCAAACCGTCTGCTGATGGTATTGAATCCTTAACGAACGGAGGCTTTTTTTGTAATGGACAGAGGCTACAGGTTTCGGCTTCGGCCTCCCAACTCCAGACATCCTTCTGTTCTAGGCCAACCACTCTTCTCACCACTCTCCGACGCTGTGGTGTTGCCAACCTCAAACATTTCGAAACCTATGTACAAATGGTTTTCGGCACTGCCTTACACCGAAGAAGTCCATTCTTTTGTGTACGCGACTTTGGTGATTCTATGTTTTGGGAACAGCTGCCTCAAACTGATGTGACAGCGAATGCACTCTGGGACAAACCACAATGACTCAACAAAGTCTCAGCTTCGGAATTAACCCATTGATGAGTCTGACACCCTGTTTAGGGGTCTCATTCCGAAATCAGCCCCACACTTGTCTGTGTCTCACAATCCCAAGGAAACGAAGCCATGACAATCTAAGCCCAACAACAAAAGCTTTTTCAACAAGGACACCTGGAACAGACAGTCCTACGCAGAAAATAGGCTTCCCCAGGTCCAAAGGACAAACCTCGTAACAATGACATGAACCCACAGCCAAGGTTTTCGACCAACTTTCAAAAATGTTCCACAACTGATCTCTCCACCACCACTTTAGAAATTCGCACCTCAAGTCTCCGAACGATTTTCCCTCAAAATCCAATCCTTACTTTTGCGCTGGGTTTTTACAGCTCAATCTTGCAAAGGCCAAACAAATCCGGCGGAGAAAGGCTAATCTTCAACTTAAAGCCTTTAAACAAGAAAATGGGGACGTAGGCTCCATATGTCTATGTCTAAAACATGGCGACTGAACGGTGTCCATCGATTTAGAAGACACCTCTCTCCATGTCCTGCTCCACAAGTCAGTGTGTCATCTCTTTTGCTTTATGTACGACGTAAAGATATGCAAATTTCAATGCCTTCCGTTCGGTCTCAACGCCGCTCCAAAGATTTTCATCCTAGTTTGCAAACCTATTCTGGCTTTCCTTCACCAAAACCAAGTTCCAGCAAATGGTTATCTGGACGACTGGCTTTTAGAAGATTAACTCCAGACCACCTATTAGTCGATCTGGGTTTCACCTCACACCTTCTGGCTGTTTAGGCTTCAGGATAAACCACCTAAAGTCAAAGCTGGTCCCACCTCAAAACTTCGTTTTTGTAGGCGTTTCATCCAACCTCGCCTCTGCTATAGTCATGCCCTCAGTGGATCGAATAGAAGACATGGCGACACTTGCCAAAACATTCTTCAGGCGAAAGAACTGCACTCTAGCGGACCTAAACGTGCTCATCAGGTAGATGGATTCCATGGCAAGTGATGCCCTTTACGGAAGGTGGATGACAGACCTTTCCTCACTATCGCAACTACTACTGGAGACAGCGCACTCAGCCAGGAAACTGCGCTCATTCCGTCGACGAATGAATCCTTCCCAACGGAAACGCTACTCTGGTGGTCGGACGCTCGCACAAACTGTGCCCCTTCACGAACCCCAACCAGATCTTTTCCTGACACACGCTTCTCTAGATGGATGTGGAGCTTGAATCGCACACTATGAAACCTCAGGTCGTTGGGCAACCAAGGTCAAGACCACATAAACACCTTCGAATTGAAGGCTGTCCTATCTTCAGATGAAAATAAAACTTTTTAACACATATTAAAAATCATGGCCGTATCTGCCGAGTCACCTTATCAAACACACAAAAAAACCTGTTTAGGCATCGTCCAGGCCTAAAAAAATTAACATACCAAATGATGCATGTTGCCAGATGGGTGCCACGTATATAGGCCAGAACCTATAAGGCTCCAGGAACGTCTCAGTTCCCACAAATCGAATTTAAAATTGCATGCTGAATCCAGTTCATTAGTTCAATACTGTTTCAAAACTGGAATCTCCTTTAAAAAAAAACTCAAGGCATGCACCAGCCCTGAATAGAAAAAACACCAGGGCAAGAATAAACTCTCACGTCCGGGTGCCCATCAGGCATTTAGTATGTAGATTTTTATTTTTTATTTTTATTTTTTTTTAGGCTTGGACTGTGCCTGAACATGTTTGTTTGTATGCGATACGGTGACTCAGCAGTTACTGCCATGATTTTTTAATGTGTTAAGGAGTTTCTTATTGCCGCTAGGAAAATTTACTTAACCTGCTAATTTTTGCATTCGTTCCTCACAATGCTGCATTTCCCGGGAGGTTTTTTAGTTCCTTGTAGCCGCCAGCTCTGCAACCTGTCTGCGCAGCCCCCGCTCCCTTCCTCCCTCCCTTCCTCCCATAAAAGCGCTTTCACGTGACCCAAAGCCCACCATTTTTCCTCCAGCATGTCTCCACGCCACTTGTGACTTCGTTTCCCACCTTTTGCCTTTCGTGAAGATCTTCTAGTTTCGTCTAGCCCCTTTCTTCTATTCAAGACCTGCATCAAAGAGCCCACCATCTCCATGCCGAAAGCCCAGAAGAAGGTCCCGTATGGGACAACCTCATCTCTGCCCTTAAAAGTTCTTTCTGATGGTGCCATCAAGCTGCGCATGAAGAGGGGTTACGTTTCGCGAAAGACACTTGCCCAACACAAGCGGAAGTTAAACGTGCGGTGGCTCTCAGAGCCGACCACGAAAACCGTTCACCTCAGTCACCCTTGAATTTATCACCCCTTTCATCCCGTTTCAACCTGCATATTTCCCGCAAGGAAGTTGATCGACTCGTCGACCGTGAACTACACGACCTTGACGATCTCGTAGATGTTGATCCTTCTTTGTCGGCCACACTGTCTGCCAAAGCACAATACACGAATGATTGGGTTGCATTTACGACTAGCGAAAACAGCAACAAACGTTCATTAACCTGCCCTCACAACAAAACGAAAAGGCACCGCTCTGCTACTGTCCCATTGGGAGACAATTTTCGTCGCACGGAGATCTCGGCAGATCATGGATTGGCTGATCTCTATCCGCACCAAGATAACGAAAGCGCCATTGACTCTGCATTGGCACTCCATCGACAAATGAACCTGCCGCCGCCTGTCGCTCCACCAAACGAAAAGCCTTCCAATCGTCGCATCCATTTTCCCCAACGATGCCAACGCCGCCGATCCTTCTAGCCTCTTACTGGAACTCCTCAAAATGGTAGAAGACACAGCCCCCGATGGATTCCTCTACAAGCCATCTCGAACGAATGGAACACTAAAACGTGAAATAATGATTAAAGACGGGAAAGCCAAAGGCTCACAATAAATAACTAAATTCAGATGCAACCCTATTTACGTTATCTTTTGGACTTGTATGTCAGACTGCCTGAGAGGAGCAGGCTGGTGGGGATACCGCCCAGATGCACAGAACTCTTACAATACAGGTTGACACGAGAAAAGTCCAGCGGGTGAGAGTGTAGACCGAAGTGGCTGGCAAGAGAACCAAAACCCGGGGCAGACGAGATCATTTGCCAGACAACATAGTCCGGGAACTGTTGCAGTTGCTTGGTCCCGTAGGCTGGCTCCATCCACTACGAAGTGCGATAGCAGATATGGGTCCACCAATACAGTTGCAGTCCACAGGTGGAGTTTCATCATATACCGACAGCAGCTTAACTGATGAGATGCAAGGAAATGGAGGCCAAAACTTACACCTGCTGATAGTGCTGCGACTGGGAGTAAAGTGACGACGTTGAGGTGTGGCATGAAGCACAGGAAATAACGGAACGTTTACAGACTGGGCTGGATATAGACTGAGGTCAGAGAGACACGCGACAGTATTAGTGGCGTGACGGAACATACAAAACAAATTAAACAAAAACATGAAAGAAGATATGGAATTCGACAGCAGTGGAATGCGGCGGCATAGCGTGAAGAGCGTCGACGAGCACAAACCGTAGCATAGTGACATGTAACCGCATTTAATGGACGTAGTTAGTGCTACACGTATCGTTGTTACTGCATGCACTCGGTGTCATTTATGTATTGCCACATTTACGCAGCAACATCAGGGCAAGGGCAATGTGACCTTGTCCCTATTTATTGATGTGTCAACGTATAATCAGCTAGATGTAGAGTAGGCAGTGTGCAAAAATGTTCTTAAGAGGACCCAGAAGAAGTGCACTGGACGATGTTGAGTGAAAGGTTTTGTGAATTAGCCTGGAAGGTAGAGCAGAAATAAAACTTTCCCCAGCAATTCACCAACACGTTCTTCGCACCGCTTAAGTTTAGAAGTGAGTTTTTGAATTTTTTAGTCACTTTTTTTCCGCTCTGCGGCGTGACAAATAAGTCAGAGGCACGCTAGCCATTGCAACCATCCATTGTGGCTAGCACTAAAGAGAGTGGCGGTGCACTCTGCCGTTTGGCGAGAACACAACTGGGACTGGAAGCGATGGGCAGCCGGCATGGAAGAGAAATGGAGCGACGAAGTAAGAGAGCTACCGGACTGAGAGGTGTGGTGAGCCGGCTGGTTTTGAAGGGGCCCACAGCCTCTTAGTTTCTGTAGCAGTTATGGGGAGGTTTTGTGATGTACTCACTTCAATCAGGACCATGAGTCATTGTTACTGGAATGCTATCTTCTTCGGGAGACATTTAACAACACGTCTGACACATTGAAAACAACGCACTGGAAGCGACAGACTGAGTGCACGCATGCACATAACTCGAAAAATAGGCAAGGCCAATAGAGAGACCATGACCCCCCCAGGATGAAAGCAAAGTTACAAGTCGTAAGTCCCCGTTCAAAGCTTTAAACAACCTTCAAAGAGTAAAAACTTGCCTAACTCAGGTAAACACCATAGTCAGGACCTACCCTCCACTGCAATCCCGTCACACACCTGGATTTGGTAGGTTGGGTTTTTCGACGGAACATTTTTAAAGGAATTTTTCTGTTGTCTGCTTCTTAAGTAGGAGCTGGGGTGAACTTTAGACAGATTGGAAATTGGGTTGCCGTTCCAATTCATGGGTTTACCATGTTATCATTCTAGTTTAAGGTTGGTTTTGTACAGGTTCAGGACCAACCACGGTGCAGGTCCAAGGACGGTCAATGGGTTCGAATCCCTGTCGGGGCGGCACTTGTGATGTACTCACTTCAATCAGGACCATGAGCCATTGTTATTGGAATGACATCTTCTTTATTTACTTCAGGAAGACATTTTTACAACACATTCGAAACGCTCCGGAAGAGAGATTGAGTGCACGCAAGTGCACAACTCAAAAGACGGACAAGGCCAACAGAGAGACAGTGACACTGTCATTTGCGAATTTCACTACTCCGGAATGACGGGGTGTCTATTGGAATTTAAGCAGGCATATGAAGCAGAGTCATCAAGAAGGGTAGGTGGCGGAGACTTGCTACATTGATTTGTTCCCCACCCCCAAACACTTCCACTCCCTTTTTTCCCCTTGTGAACAATCGAGGACCCTAATTAAAGCTTGGGCAATGAGTGAAATAAATGTTATATGCTTGGCTGTACTTCTCCCAAATCTGAGCGTAGCATGTGACTGTAACGCCTGATGCACGTGCACCTTGTAGACAACAAATTCAATATTGACACAGATAGATCGATATATTCAGTAGAGTTATCAATTGTAGTCCGCAAATATGAAACCGTTTGGTGAAAGATTTAGACATGAGTGGAATTACTAAAGAGAGAGGAGCAGGATTATCAGCAGGAAGAGCTACATAAGGTGGCTACTTGAGTGGAGGGATGAGGGTAGAGGGGTGTTGTGATAGAATAGGAGGTGCAAGGACTATGGGGGTGGGGGGGGGGGGGGGTGGAGTTTGTAGCTGGTGTGTGTTGGCGGGGAGGGCACTGTGGCTTTGGCCAGCACCCTGCTTCAAAAGGGAAGCCCATAGCACCATCATGCCAGCAGAGGGCTTCAAATGGCGGCGTCCCAGGTGACTGTTGGAGGAATACCCTCGGACGAAGGATTACCAGCTACCACAAATCAGAAAGTAAAAAAAATACCAAGTTTCACTTTAATAAAGTTTTGCCTTAGTATTGTGAGGTATTGTCAATAACGGAGCTATTACAGTAATTTATTTTTCGTAATTACTTTTTTATATTTATTTTCATACTTATTTTTAAAGGACAATGTATTTCAGTACGGCGAGGTAACAATTTTGCCAGAAACGGACTAATGGCTGACGATGATTGACGTAAGCGAGCCAAATCAACATGGCTATAATAGAAAATGAGCTGAACTGTCACCAACAGTGGTGCATTTGGTTCGTTCTGTTCGGTGCTTTAGGAAGGTACTGTCTGTAGATGGGTTCGGGTTCGTGTCGTTCCTACAATTTATTGACATTTTAAAATTTACCACCTGAAAATCCACCGTTTTGTTGCATTTGGTCTTAAAGACGTAACATAATAATCATTTGTGGGATTTAGTTTGCATGCAAATGGGCATATTATAAAAATCTACGATGTACTTCGCATCCAAACCTTAAGCCATGTCCAGACAGAAGACAATTTAATGCGAAGCGATGCGATGCGTTACTACTTGCCAACAATGTCAAAATTGGTACGGTCATACGGTTGTTGTACCGTTTAAGGTCCGATTCTGACGTCTTTGGTAAACCACCTTGTGTCGCTGTGAAGCCGCGAGCAGCCGGTTTGGTAAGGACTTCACTTGAGACCCCCCTCCCCCCATTGTGAAGCGCCCACTACGTGTCACTACATATTTCCCAACTTCTCGTGTAGAATGCTGAGAACATTAGGCAGCCAGCAAGCAAGCAAGCCAGTAGCCCGGCTCATTCTTTGTCTGATAAATGGTCAACTGTGACGCATAACAATTTTTCAAGAATTTTATAACTTTTCTAGATTATTTTTGCATATTGCATAATTGTTGGGTATGCATACACGTTTATTTAAGTTTTTTGTGCTGTAAAAGTACTATACCTATCAATTTTTTAGCATTATTGTCTCAATGATGCTGTTGGATGCTTGAGATTTTAATAGCCACCTCAGTGACCCAACCGCGCAAGCGCAGTCCTCCCTATAAGAGTGGCGGCTACGCGGGCTTGCCATTTCTTTGTCTCAAGCCGCCATCGTGTACGGCCGCTCGTTCTGTTGGCCCTTCGGCTTCTCCCTTCGTCCGCTGTTTTAAGACGTCGTGGCCCCCGTGCCTTCATGGAACATCCCTCCTTCCATTCGGCAGTCGGGGGTTTTTCCCCCTGCCCTTCAGTCGATCCGTCTTTGGGCCTCTTCTTCACCTGGGCTGTTTTTACCGCTCTTAGTCTCCCTTCGTTGGAAATAAAAACACCTGGCTCCCTTTCCGTGTATTCCCGGGACCGACCCACCTCCCATTCGTCGCGTTCAGCCGCCTTTGTACCGAGCCCCTGCCCTTCACTGGGATCGTAATCATCTAGGCTCCCTTCCAGCATTGAATGCCAGGCCACCTTCTCTTCACTGCAAATGAAATCATCATGGCTCCCTTCCCGCACGGAACCCCGGACCCGCCTCACCTGGACCGGCACCGCCCTTCGGCCCTTCGCCGCTCGACCAAAGCCCTTCGGCCGCCTCCCTTCGTCCCATTGCAGCACGGACACCTGCCTACGTTTGGAAATGAAGTCAACGTGGCTTCTTCCCATGTGTCCCCGGGTCTGACCATCGGAACCTGATCTTGCTTCGATAACTACACAGACAAATGGATTCTATCCAGTATAAATCAGCATGACCACTGCACGCAAGAATAACACGCCAACGAAGATGCGTTCTGCATTCTTTTAATCCCCTTCAGCCATTCCCGTCGTGTCGCCTGCCCCCCAGAACTGATGCTGTCAAACCCCGTCTCTCGAACTGTCGACTCCCTTCGCCCCAATGTCTTTCAGCGGCTCGAGACGGGCCTTCGGGCCTTCAGAAGAAAGACATCAACGGGATCGTGCTACCAGATAATCCAGCACCCCCTTCAGGGCACTTGTCCTTCGTTGGAGGAGCCCTCATCAAGATCCACTTCAACGGGAACCTGGGTCTGCCTGCCCCTTTCAACAGCTCCTTTGGTCGCTTCTTACACGGCGCCCGCCCTTCGGGAACCACAATCACCGGACCCTCTACTGATCCCTACGAACTACGCTCCTCCTGGCCTAGCTCACTCCTTCGTTTCACCGTCTTCGGCCGTTTCTCCCAGCTGGATTCCTGCCTGGGAGGATGTTTTCTTCTGGATTGTCCTCCTTCGTTTTCTCCCTACGCCCCCTTCGGGTGCTCCGGGAATGAGACGCTCGCTTTCGTGGATACCTTCAAGCTTGGTGCCACGGACTACACATCGCCTTTCGTCCATTTCCCATAGCCCACTCACTGTTCTTTCGTACCAAATGGTAATGGTAAAAGAAAAAATAATGAAAAATAAGGAAACACCGTGGCAACCCTCTCCACCCTCCTGGACGACTCTGGCTCGACTAGACCGCCCCATGTCGGTCCAAATCTAACGTGGCTCCCTCTCTTTGCCCGACGTCCTCCCTCCACTGTTTGCCCCGGCCGGTTCCCTTCGGGACGCCTGTACTTCGCCTGGCTCTATGATGGCTTCTATCCCGTGCTTCTGCCACCTGAACTCAATTGATGACAACCATCACCCATCGGCCCTTCGTTCGTTTCAGAAACATCAGAACCCCTTCGGCCTCCCTGCCCTTCGTCACAGCCAGAACGGTCACTCCTTCACCGGCTGCTTCCGTCTTCAAAAAAAAACCCCCATTTTTCTCCTAATCATTCCATCGCCCCCTGTGCCGCCCACAGCCGCCAGAGTCATTTTCGCCGGCCCGGGTTCTCTTCACCGTCCGTGATGGTTTTTCCCGCCTTCACCTTCACTGATGCGGGCTTCTTCAGGTCCATCCTGCCTCCATTCGGAAGGACGCCGCCACCGTTCCCCTGTCATCAAACCGCCTAACCCTTGGCAAGCAGAAACATTTCACCCTACCGTCTTACGGGACTCTTCACCCGGTGAGCAGTCCCGACATCGGCCGCAGTCGCCATCTGCCGTCCAAGCCCGCAACTCATCCCCTTCGCTATCCTTCAGCCGGTTCCAGGACTCATGACCCCCTTCTGCTCCTCATCGGGCCGCTTCGGCCGCTCGCCCCGACCGAAGGCTGGGGCCTTTGTCACTTCCAGAAACCAACGTTCATACATAACCCTCTCCTGTTTCCATCTCATGAAAGGAAAAGATGGAGAAGAAACTTACTGGGATCCACGTACGTACGTCTCCCATGTCCCTGTCTCGACTTCCGCTCAAAACCCCACCTTTCAGCCGCCAGCTCCTCCCGGCAAATCTCTTTCCTTTCGCCTCCAGCAGGTTTCTTCTCTCGCCACCAGGGGCGCCGCTACTCCCTTCAGTTTCGATTTCCGCCTTTACCTTCCGGCAGATTCCTGCCTCACGTTCACGTGACTCTTTGTTGCAACATTATCCTACTTAGCACCCCACATCGCCATGCTGTTTTCCAGCCTTAGGATCATTTTTGTCCGTCATGGTCAAGGCTAAGAAACCAAGAAACTTAGAAGACGATGTCGTTGTTTACTTTGGTAGAGTCCCAACCATCGACGATCCGGGAAGTTGCCATTGTGAGGGACTCTTGAACCCCTGGCGGATTGACCCCCACAAGCAAGTCTGCTAATGTCACCGAATTCGACATTACTATACAAACCCGTGCCCCACATGTGTCACCATAACACACAAACAATGGCGTGAGATGTTTTAAAGCAACTTTTACCTGCAACCCACAAACGTCAAGCTGCCAACCATAAAGATGCTGTCCGCAAACGCCGACAAGTATCCCTTTCTTCTTCTCCGGCCTCCACAACAGTGGCGATCCCACCAACTCCGGGGAAAACTCAACCAGAATCCGCTGCACCCCTCTCACAACAATCCTGGGTGAGATCGTCGGCAACCACCGACACATCCAACAGTGTCACCACTGTTCTTTCCTCGTCAGCAAACTCGGCAGCACAGACCCCGTCTCTACAAGTTCTCCAACGGAACCCACCATCTTGGAAGAACCCCCTTCGTCTCCAGTTGCCGAGGATATTCCTCCTTTTAACTTCACATTGTCGCAAGATTTTGGAATTCCGGCCACCCCACTTTCTCCTCGACACGGGAATTCAGACTATGAATCACTCACCCTCCGATTGGATTTATCAACACCTTCTCCTCAAGCCGATCCACCGTCTCTAGAATTGTAGAAACAACCCCAACTCAACCTGATCTATCTCAACTATATGGTCTCCATGATGAAGAAATTGTGGAGGTAAATCGTGAGAACATTTTTCTCACTTTTAAACACAAACTTTGCTTGAACATATGTGCTCGAGAACAATTCAAAAAGAACCAGGCAAAAGTTAAACCCTACCTCCTTCATTTACAAGACGTGTTTTTCCGTCAACACAAGACCATCTCTTCCCTAAAAGAGGAAATAACCAAACTCAAAACAATCAACGAAGCGCAATTTAAGCAAATCACCCATTCTGTCCTGTCAAAAGCCATTCAAGACAAACCAATTCCACCACCGCCACACACCGGGTAAACCCTCCATCTACCTTGGCCCCGTGGGTCTTACACCCACTTGACTGTTCCCAGAAGGAACGACCTTCTTACAACTACCCAGGTCGTTTTCTCCACCCTGCTTTACTGGACAAGCCTTCCGATCCCCGTCTGAAGCCGACAGTGTTCCCGACACGACCACTAGAAGTTTTTAATTCTGATCTCACTACGTCAAAATCACCAATTCAACAAAGCTCTGAGACCCTTTTCCAACAATCTCAAATCACAGAAGCCTGGAAAGCCATCTCGTCAACTTCATTCTCCCACAACCTGCAGTATTTTCCATTTGGCAGTTCGACAGCACTGCTCATTCAAGCCCCTTACACCCCGATATGATCGAACTCTCTAAAGCTCCCACTTAGACATTCCTTGTGTTCCATGCAGAGCAAAAGCTCGACACTACTGCATGGGCTTACGCTCACAACCTCCTCCCTCTGATCATTAAACGGGAACGCTAGCCGGCCAAATAGACAAAAAAAAAAAAACTTTAATGCTTTCCACTCATTTTGACCAATTTTTTTGAAGAGAAAAAAAGCCCTTTTTTAGTGAAACCAGGAAAAGGAAACATGGAACCCTACATCAATCTACCAAATTCCCAAACCTTCCCTTAAAGGCCCCCTATTTCTCAGGGACGGGGACCTCAAAGTGAAAAGTGAGGGGAAAAAATGGCCGGCTAACTCAAAAAAAAAAAAAAGGAAGAAAGAACACATACAATTTAATGGAAAGGAAATGCAAAGTATCTTCATGGACTTAAATCTCTCCAACTTGCCTCACTTGCCTAACTCCAAAAGATACAATTTCCTCAATCAAAGATCCTGGAATCCCTCCAACCGCCACGTACTCATCATCTCAGAAGACGAAGATCAAGGTAAATGTCACCTCTTTTTCTTCCCTTTATATATATAAAAAAACCAAACAAGGGGGGGGGGGGAAGGACCCGTTACCAAACGGATCAACCTCACAGAGGGACCGCCCTGTTCACCCTCAACGTGAACGATATGTGTGACAAATCGCCTCAGAACCTCTGGGAACTTGCTCAAAGGTGCCCGCCGCCTAATTTGATGAGGTCGGCCTGTCAATGCTAAAAATAGACAGGTATAGTACTTTTACAGCACAAAGAAAGAACATTTTGCCGCCCCCCAGTCAGGCCGGCTAAAAATGGTTTCTTTTGCTGAAAAAAGTACTATACCTTACTCCCCTCCCAGCCTCCCCTCTCGAATCACCTTTTGGCACAATTGAGAGATAAAGAGATGACGAGCCCGCGTAGCCGCCACTCTTATAGGGAGGACCGCGCATGCGCGGTTGGGTCATGTGGCGAGTTCTCAGTGGGCATGGAACGCCACTCACCCACGTGCGAGAGTTCGCCATCAGGCGGGATATGCATACAAGCAGTAGAGAGAGTTGATGAGAGCTGACGGTTGAGTGAGGAAGCTAGAAGCCGCTATCACCCGATCAGTAATCGACGCTCAGGTGAGCAAGGTACTTATTGACGTAAATAAATACAGTTGTTCCCTTAAATCGAAGGAGTTTATCCGAAGCAATAACCGTGGAAGCACCGAGGACGAAAGCTTGCCGCAGTCACTGAGGTGGCTATTCAAATCTCACACATTCAACAGCATCATTGAGACAATAATGCTAAAAATTGACAGGTATAGTACTTTTTTCAGCAAAAGAAACCACTTTTAGCCGGCCTGGCTGGGGGCCGGCAAAATGTTCTTTTTTTTGCGGCACCAGAATATTGTTTGGCTGTGACTAAAAAACTTGATCGGAAGGAACAGTCGTAGCTGGCATGCTATAACCGAGTCGAGTCCTCCTAACCTTGGCAGATCTATACGTGTCTCCAATCTCATCGCACGAATAAGAACAATAAGTAGCACACTGACGGAAGTGTTTAAGCTGCATTTGTTTGAGTCGAGTGTCGTTTTTTCATTTCATGGATTACATCTTTCTATCCTTTTTTTCTTTCGTTCGGCGTCTCAGATCGTGAAAAGATCGTTCAAAAAATGTTAAAACTACGAAATTTTGAATTGAAATACAAGGCTACCTACAGTACAGTACCTTCCTAAACGACTGAACAGAACGCACCACTGTTAGAGATAGTTCGGCTCCAAACTTGACGTCGCGCGTGCGCAATGACGTTGCATCAGCCGTTTAGTACTTTCCGAAACTGCAATCACAGCTCTGCAAAATCAACAAGCTCAACAGAGCACTCGTTACGTCATACCTTTACTGTGACCAGACGTGGCTAATTGATTGGACCCTGCTAGGCTAATGTATGTGACCAGGCGCGAGCAAAGCCAAATTGCAAACTATCTTCGGGAGGTGGTTGTGGTTGATTGCCAGTGGTGGAGCTTTTGAGCATGCGCGACGTAACAGTTTTGCCGGAAACAGACTGATCACTAACGATGGTTGACGCAAACAAGCAAAATCAACACGGCTGTAATAGGGCAGTAACACGACGTAGTATTATTGTGTATAACTTTATGATGGAGCCAGTAACTGTGTTAGCTGCAAGGAGCACTGGAGGGAGAAAGGAAGATCGTCTTATTGAAGCCAACGCTATTAGACTGGATTTCTTAAGCCTATAACGCGCGATTTTTGTTGTTGGAGAAAACAACGTTCTTTCAAGCCTAAGACATCCGCTATCAAAGCACTGTCTTGACCAGAAGTGCCGTTTTTCCCGTTACATTTTAATCTAGTGCACCTTGTAGCTATTACCTCCAAATGGTGTCTCGTAGCCAATATGACGTCACATGATGCTGCTCTATAGGGATGTTTTTAAAGTCAGTGGCTTGCTTGCTGAGCGCTGAGTTTGCTTGGTCTCGGCTTCCTCCGCTTTACCCATTTTCAAGCTGAGATTAAAAACGACATTATTTGAAGCTTACTAAGCACAAACATGGCCGACAATGACAAAATCAGTTGTTATGTCTCCTTTCTCTGTTTTATCGCATTATTAGTAGTGTTTAAGATGATGAGAGTAAAGACTAAGCAATTAAACTGCTGGCAGCTGTCAACATCGTACTTATCACGCATGTATAACGTCGATTTATCGCATTTATTAGGATTGTAGCCGATTGTTGCGCTGCGGCAGTGGCGCATGCACACATCGTGCCCCCATATTAGCTCGTAAGCTCAGTGAACTCGGCACTCTTTATTCTCGCCTAGTTGGCTAGCCGGCGACTGCCAAGCCGCTGACTTTCAAAATGACGGAAAAGTTTCTCAGCGGCAAGCAGCTTGAATTAAAAAACGGGAAAGCTTGCCTCGCTTCCAAGCAACTCGCAAGCCGCTGATTTTTAAAACATCCCTTATAGGAAATGAGCTCAACTGTCACCAACAGTGGTGCGTTTGGTTCGTTTTGTTCGGTGGTTTAGGAAGGTAATAATAATAAATGAAGGTGTCGGCCAATAAGCTAATATCTTGTTATTAGGCCCAAGCGGCAGATGTTAAGTGGAAGGTTTTACCACCATCAGGAACAGTTATTTTTTACCGCATGAGGGAGGAAACCGTAGTACCCGGAGGAAACCCTCGCGCAACGGGCGGAAATAACCGGAGAAAAACCCGTACATGTACACTTCCCTTTCCAGGATCGAACCCGGGTACTGCTAGTGGAACCACTTCCACAGGGGCTCCAAGCTCGTCCACCATCGATCTGTATATGTGGAAGGTTGTACTATCGCCATTGGTGTAAAAGGTAAATCAAGGTCGCCGTTCACGAAAATGATGTCAGTTTTTTTCCAAATTACGAGCCTCGCTCGCTGCAGCTAACTACATAACATCAGAAAACGCAACCAAAAACTTAGCCGTCTAACCTTCACGCGCCGGAATCCAGATAGGTCGGCCATCATGCTCGGAGCTTCTGTGGAAGTGGACCCCTGCTAGTAGTGCACCGAAGATATAACGGCGGCGGGCAGCGGCAGCCTGCTGATATTATTATTATTATTTTTTTTTAGCACCAACGGCGTGCGGAATTTTGAGAAAATCATCGGAGGCGTGGTGTGGCGGCGCATAGGTCTAATTGAGGGAGTGATGCTGAAAGCGCACACCTCCATTCCGGAACACCACACTGCCCTTCCGTGTTACAATCTTACGTTTTACCACGTTTTACACTCTTGCCAATCTGTGTTTTCTATTTGTGGTAAATTTTACGTATTATTTTTACTAAGTAAGCCCTTACTAACGTTTATTAGTTTATTTTCCTGCCATGTGTAACTCGAAGTCACCTGAAGTAAATTTCGCGTATTATTTTTCCCGATGAGTACGTCTGCTACAACACCGCGTAAACAATATGGACGCCGCCAAGGCCACAGGTGATCTGCCAAAACCTTTGCTTTAGTTGGAGATTTAACTGCGTTATTATTTGTTTTTTTATACGAGCTGCCAAAATACTCAAAAAAAAAACCTGTTGCTGTTAATATGTCGATCTTATTAAACCAAAACATGGACATGGGGATTATGACAGTAGTGTCTTGTCTATAGATGCTTAGCCACGTGTGCGGCTATTACTTAATTTGATCGGGCTGTACATTTATTTATTCTATCGTAACGTCTGATCGTATTTTCAATGTCAAGTAATTTGGGCACAAGTCTACTTCACGCATATGGCCCAAATTTTAAGAAAAAGACAAAAAACTTGCCTTAAATTGGCTGGAAAGGCACTACAAACTGATTCCAAGCCGCGGAAACGTGTTAAAACCATATTTTAACTGATCCCATGTTTTAAACCCAAGGTTTTTGATCCCAAGCCGCGGCAGGCTCGAGGCTGACGACGCCGCGCAGTGAAGCCCACAAGTGAAACGCCAAACCCCAACCAGTTCATTACAAGTGAAACGCCAAACAGAAGCCGGTACCTATAACCTAACCTAACCGAAAATAACAACAAAAGCACACGCAACTGACAATAACTACCCGCTTATCTTAACTGTTTACGAAAAAAAATATAAGTTTCCCTGCTCCGCAAGGCCCCGCGAGCGAACGCATACACCGTATAAATGTACGGATTGCGGAGCTACAAATTGACCGATTTAAGTCGTTTTAACACATTTCCGCGCTATAAAACAGACTGTTCCTGGATGTATGAAGGTGCTGGAGCCATTTGGAATCAATTTCAGAAAGATATCGGGTATGGGTGTATTCTAGACTTTAGCCGTAATTTGTATTGTCACCCGTAACCACGATTTCTGTCATCGTTAGAGTACGAACCCCAAAATTAGGACATAACCTCGGATCACTTGACCTCAAAAGTGTTTGTCACTTAATCGGGGAGCACCTGGTGTTTGGGGGGCTCTGAATTTTTACTGAGAGGGTTAGAAAAACAATGGGAGCTACACACTTTTTTCGCCACCTTTTAAGAGAGGTTCAACATTTTTTTAAAGGAGGGGGGGGGGGGGTTGGGGCCGAGCCTCAATTTCACCCAATCCGGTGATTCTTTTCTCAAATGTCTGCAACAGGTTGTTGTGTAGCAGCATATCTAGCTACAGGCCTCCTTGTGCTTGATTGTTCAAAGTTATGCACCAGCGGTGTGTTCACAATGGTTGCTTTGCTCAGCTAGTTCTGCAGTCGAATAGGATGGGAGGCCATTCACCAGCCGTTCATTCTACTACAGAATTATTTCTGAGACGCAGATACTCGCTAGGTCTTTCCCTGCTAGACACCTTCTTTTAACGATTCACATGTAAGGTTTATGAAATTACACATCAGCCCAGTTTGAACGTACAAATTTCTGTAGATTTTCCTATTTCAAAAACGAAACAAAAAAAAAAGGAAATAAACAGCATTTGCAGTTGGTCTTTGGTTCTGAAACGGGAACTATCACTGATTGAAAAACTGTATGAAATTACCATAACGCCATCTAGCGACAGTGAAATTGTTAACCTTTACAGCTTGCTACCAGGTGCACGAGGCTGTACCACATTTTGACTCAATGATTAAGTAGGCTCGTGACTTGTTTGTTTCATTATAAGAATTGGCGTTGTGCATTTCTTCGCTTGAAGCAAGCAAGTGCTACAAAATACTTGATAGCACTAGACATTGCCTGATTCAACAGACGTTTATCGGTGATAGTCTCACTTTAATTGCAGATACACTCAGATTAACATGGGTTTTCACGGAATTGCCAAAATTACATATGCACACACCAACCCTCTCCAATGTCAGTTGTCACTCGCCATTTGACAAATGAAAATCAACAGATGGCAACTTGAATTTAGCACTAAACGTCAAATTAGCGAATTACACGTAGTAGGGAGATCTCGGGAACCGCATAAGCTAGAGACGAACGGTTTACGTCGTTCTACTCAAATTTATAAGGACTGTATAGCAGCTTTTTCTGCAGCAATACTGGGGTTAAAGAAAATTGTGCAGCTTTGTAAATTATAACCACGCATCGTGCAGGTTAATATTTCACAACAACGAAAACGCTGAATCTCGCAAACGCAAAATAGCACAGTTTCGCAAATTTTCGACCACAGGGGGATGGTTAGCTTCAGGGTGGATAAAAATCATGATTTTTCAAAAAAATCAGATTTTTTTTTTGAATCAGTTTTTCTAACCAATGTTTTTCAATGGTAATTTGTGGATCTCGTGTTCTGTGTTCATGTTCACAGAAATATCCCTAGAAAATAACTTTATAGTATTTGCCAAAATTTAATTTTTGATATCGAACACTGAGGTGTATTTTAATATACATTATGCATGAAACAGATTTAAATATAATAGCAGGCCATGAGGGAATGTACTGGAAAAAAATCAATTGCTTTAACTCTATGTTGAAAATTAACTAGTCTGCAGTCGAGTCATTGCCGTATGACTGCTTTGTTCGTTTTGTTGAGTACTTTCAGCAAAAAACAAGTTTAGTTTTCCAGCCTTGACTGTTCCTGGGCAGTTGCGGATTTTTGTGAACATATCCATATGCTTAAAACAACCTTTGTAGACTTGCAGAAGAGGCTGTGGCCAAAACTAGCTGTTCAACGACATTGATTATAAGAGAAATTAAAACTTAACCCGATATTTTAAAGGGCGTAATTAATTGAAACATCTAAAGGACAGGTAAAATTATTGATTTAAATCAGGATTATTATTTTTTTTAAATCATTTGATCTAAATCAAAGTGATTACTGTAACAACGGAAATTATTTGATTTAAATCAATCCACCCTGGTTAGCTTCTCCCAACTGTCTTCTTCAGGCTCTTGTTTAAGGTTAATTTGGTAGGCCTACTTTGGATATTGGTCAAGTAGTTTCCACTCACTCGTGAGGCGGTGTGGAGGTCTGATCTCTCAAAGAATTGGATGCTGCGAGTGGAAGGGGCTTGGATGTTCATCACGTAATTCTCCATTAAGTGTGCTCATATCGATGCTTATCTGCGAAATTTGCTATTTAGTGTTTGTGAGATTAAGCATTTTTGTTGTTGTGAAATTTTAGCAATCACCAGACTCTCACAGTAATGTGTGTTTTTCAAGATCATGCCGAGTGTATATTTTAAGTTGTACAAGCAAGCAGGATAGTTATGCACAAAAAATAAGGCTGTCAAAAGTTAATTAAGAAGTTCTCAAAAGCACGCATGTGGATTTTAGCATAGTGCCTTGAACGATTTTTAGCGCTAAAAGTTTTTTTTTAAATGTCCAGCCAAGGGTCGTCTGATATGAGTCAAGGTCAGATCCATTAGCGTGCACTCGCCAGCCGCCACGTCACGTGCAGGTAGCGTAAATTGAGCCCAAGATGGTTGCAATCGTTAAAGAATAGGAAATTAATTATAAACTATTAATTAATAATAATAAAAAACTTAATCATGTCAAGATGCATACTTTGGAACATTGAAGACAATTTACTTACAGAGGTAAAATACAAGAATAATTAGTACTGTTGTATGTTCTTGGCGTTAACGCCAATTTTGAATTGAATGAACTGTAAATAAGACGTAGTGTTTAGAGTTTTTATTGCATGACTGAAGAAGATAGTCAGCTAGATTTATCCATCCACAGCAAAATTGACTATCGAAAATTCCCCAAGAGTAGTAATTATTCTTGTATTTTTGGACTCTTGTGTAGTTTTCCTCCGTAAGTAAAGTAATAAAAACGTTAATACAACATTCTGAAGTGCTGCCAGCTGAGTAACTATCAGATCTCATGATTTCAAGGTTGTTCTATCAGAAACGGAACTAAAGTGACTCCACGGGACGTTTCTTCATTTTCCAAGAACTGAAATTGTCGTAAAGTGTCTTGTTTGGGAGCAATATTTTAGGAGTTTTACACTAAGCCATGATATCATGCGAGTAACAGATGAGATGAATAAACAGGATATTTTTTTTCGAGCAAGTCCCCCTCCCCCTCTTCTTAAATTCTTTACTTTATAGTGGATCTGATTATGTAAACAAATGATGGAGTTCTTTACGGTGAAAAATTACAATATTTTCTGAGACTTATGTCCAACTTGATTCACACTCATCTTCACCAGGTTAAGGTATTAGATCCTTTAAAACTCGATCTCACGAATATCTTGCGAATTTTCGACAGCTTTAGCAAGTTTAGTGGTATAACTGCTTCACATCTGTCTTCCTCGGGCATTAAGTTTCAGTCCGTTCTCCGTCTCCAACTACGTGTTCGTTTTGTGTTTTGAATTACGGCGCCTGCTGTAGCCTCTCGCATTTACAATGTTGCTCATTCCAATGCGTTGCTAGGTGAGCGCTTACCTCTCTGCTTATTAAACGGCTAATGGTGGGCTAAGCAGAGAGGTTAGCGCTCACCTAGAAAAGCATTGGAACGAGCAACATCGTAAATACGAGAGGCTATGGCAGGCGCCATTATTCAAAACACAAAACGAAGACGTAGTTGGAGACGGAGAACGGACTGAAACTTAGTGCCCGAGGAAGACAGATGTGAAGCAGTTATACCACCAAACTTGCTAAAGCTGTCGAAAATTCGCAAGATATTTGTGAGATCGAGTTTTAAAGGATCTAATATCTTAACCTCGTGAAGATGAGTGTGAATCAAGTTAGACATAAAGTCTCTGAAAATATCTGATTATGTAAAATTAATGATTTAAAAAAATTGCAAATTTAAATCATTGTATAAATTAAATAACCCTGTCTCCATTGCTCAAAAAATAAGGCCCTCAGTTTACTAAACGCAAATAAAAAATT